>PVIJ01006525.1:0-91307 GCA_004024925.1 Scalopus aquaticus | reverse complement strand
GCCCCACGCCTCTGGCCTGTACCCCAGCTTGTATGTATAAATAAAAAATAAATCTTAAAAAAAAAAAAAAAAAAACAAAAACAAAAACATGAGTTTGCAACCCTTATTAAAAAAAAAAAACATTTCATCAAAAAAATTTCTACTTGACAGGGATGCTCAGTCTCCCTGGGGCACTGCTGTAATGTCTCTATCTCATCATTTGTCAGGTCAGTTGACCTGTGAGCAGCTAATGACCAGGTAACACCTCTCCCTTGCGGCTCACCCTGCGACAGGTCCAGAGAAAGCTGAGCAGATCCCCCTGGGCCACATCTTCCAGCACCATGTAGAGCGGCAGCCTTTCGATGCAGCAGCCTTCCAGCTGAACCACATTCTTGTGCTTCCCCAGGTACTGAGAGAAGTGGATTTGCCCGAGGAAATCCTGCATCTCGTGGAGTGCAGCGGATTCTGGGGAGGACAGAAGAGGCATGGGGCGTGAGCAGTGAGAGCATCACCAATAAAACGGGAGGTATGAGGCAGGGAGCACCCTTGGATTATAAGTCTCCAGGCCTTGCGCGAGAGTAGACAAAAAGTAAATGGAAAGGGGACCTCCATGTCCGTGGTCTTTTATACAAAGTAACATTGATCTTAGAACCGTATTATAGGCTCCCATATGCCCCCCCCCAAAAAAAAAACAAACTAGTGTTCTATTTACATTATAATAGTATTAGGCCTTTTGATTAATATTCTTGCTTATCCTATCCTTGTTCTTTTTATGAATCCACCATTACTGGCCCCAAGTCTTGAATATCAGCAAAAAAAGAGAACTGCAGTACCAGAGAAAGATATCAAATAATGAAGAAAAATGAAAGACCACCTCAAAACCCTAGTGTAAGGAATATTCTCTCGGGAAAAATCAGTCCTAACAACCTCAATAGGCAAGATTGAGGGCCTCCCCGGTGGCGCAGCGGTTAAGTGGTTAAGCGCTGCGCCGTAGAGCTGTCGCAGCAGTGTCATGAGTTCGACGCCCGGCCGGGGAGAATCCCACATGGCGCAGCAGACCTCTCCTGCCTCGCCCGCTGCTCCCCTCAGCAGTGTATTTCTGATCTGCCTGTTCTGCTCACCGCTCTGTCTCTGGTGAACCCTCTCGCCGCCCCACACCTCTGGCCTGTACCCCAGCTTGTATGTACAAATAAAATAAATCTTTAAAAAAAAACAGGCAAGATTGAGCTGGGAAAAAGCTCCAAAAAGAACAGTTCTGTTTCGAACTTTTCACTTTCTAGTCCCTTCTTATTCTACATACAAATGTGATCACAACTGCTGTTAAAAAATCCCAATGTCTGCAAAGCCTGTTAGCATTCACTTGTAGAGGTTCACAGCCGAAAGTCTAACGCATCTGTTACCTTTTAAAGTCTTGATGACAACACTCTTGGGCTTAGCAGGATCGCTGGTATTCATCTTGGTTCGATAGATAACCCCAAAACTACCATCGTGGATCTGCTCCAGCTCTTCAGAGAGTTGCTCCCGGGGCACCTGTAGCTTAGCCAGAGCACGTGTGGAAGCTTGTAGAAGGCTTTCCACTGATGTCTCCTTAAGTGGCACAAACACATGTCCTTCAGGTCCTGCTGCCTCCTGGCTTAGACCAGTTGGTGGAGGCGTGGGGGCAGTGCCTAGAGCAAGAGACGATAGCATGATGTTTACCCTATCCTTTGGATTCTGGGAAAGCAGAATCCGGAATAAACTGGCAAGCAAGTTCCTTTAGCAGTTTTCCTTCTGACCAGTGTGGGAGTTCTTTCTGATGTCTCTCTAGGAACCACTATCGATACCAACCTCATAGAACTCTTTTAATACCCCACTACTAAGACAAGTCCAGATGGACTTCTGGAAAGTGGTAATGACATTTCCTTTCTATCTTCTTCAGTATTATACTTAAGTATGACTATACTAAGGAGATAATTAAGGACACTCCTGAGTAGGTACCTAAACCACAAATACTTAAAGATGTTAATAACTGCCAGAGGGGATCATTTATTTATTTATTTATTTATTTATTTATTTATTTATTTATTAAAGATTTATTTTTATTTATTTATGCATACAAGAACTGGGGCATAGGCCAGAGGTGCAGGGGTGAGAGAATTCACCAGAAACAGAGTGGGGAGCAAAACAGGCAGATCTACTGAAATACACTGCTGAGGGGAGCAGTGGGGAGACAGCAGAGGTCTGCTGTGCCATGTGGGTCAGCTCCCTGCCTGGGGATTGAACTCATGCCACAGTGGCTGGCATAGTTTGATAGCACTGAGACTTTAACCCCTGAGGCACCAGGGAGGCCCGGGAAACATCATTTAATCAACCAAATTGTTTCCAAAGGTAGAGGGTAGGTATGGATAACTACTCAACCCTGAGCTATGGTTATTCTCCCACCGTCATATAGAGTTTCAGGATTTTTTTTTCTTTCTTTACCCTTCGTTTCATGTAAGAGCTGATTTTCTCATTGTATGCTCAGTGGTCACCCAGAACAGCATGTTGTCACCTCCTCCTTACCCTTCAAAGACCATTATGAAGACTAGACCTTTTTGTCATACATTCTCGGAACACTGAGTAAAACTGGAATGTATTATAGGATAAAATGTCATTCTTCAAGGCTGGTAACAAAACCGTCAGCTTTGCCCACAGACCTTCCTCCCCACTCACTTGACCAAAGAGTTGATAATGCAAATTGGACATGTGACAGAGTCAAATCACATGAGACTTCTCTCCCTTACTCCTCTTTGAGCTAACAAGCACTGAGTTTCCACTCATGGCTTCCGAGTGAGGACCACATCCCCTCTCAATCCCATACCTCTCCCATTGCAGGGACCCAAACCTCTTGCCTTGGGTCCATTAAAATTTACATCTTCTTTCCCACAATCCCTATCTTCCCTGAGCCTCTGCCCAGCCCCAGTTCCAGCGTTACCTTCGAGTTCAGGAGACTGTTGTTGGGCTCTTTGTCCTCTGATGAAAAGCCACAGGATGACCCCAAGAAGGATGAAGAAGATGCCAACCAGCAGGGTTGGGATGATGATGATTTCATACTGTTGCTCCCGGACAGCTGGGTAGGACAGCAAGCCAGAAAAGAAGAGAATGAAGAAGAGACCTAAGCTGAGAGCCACACAACTTCCCCTCCCCACTAGTCCCCAGCTTTCCTACGTGAAATGATCATCTCTTCTTCTTCCCCTCTACTTCCATTCAGTGGAAACACTCCTGGGAGCATCTCTCTAGTCAGAAAGCCCAGTGTCCCTGTTTCCTAGCCCGTCACATGTGCTCTCCTGTCACTTTCAGATGCAGCACATCTGAAATTCGGATTGGCACTTGCCCCCCCCCTCCCCCCCGTCAAAGATCATGGCCGCTAGGACCCTTTCTTCTGTCACCACTATTTCATTGCTACTAGAAATCAAGTCATCTTCCTTCTCGAATCTATTCTGCTCACAGCCTCCCCCATCCTAAAATCAGAAGCTGGACATCTGTGGTTCTGTACCTACCGCACAGCTTGTCACTGAGGCTGCATTCCAGGAGTGCTCGCCTCCTGCCCCGCCCATCCGCCATGGCCGCGCAGCTGTCCACGCCGTGCTTGGCCCGCGGGAACGCCGGGCACAGGCGAGAATGCTTCCCAAGGATTGAGGTGTTCTAAAAATACATAATGAAGCATACACAGAACTTTAAAAGGCCTCCAAAGTGACTGGTTCCTAATCACACGGCTCCCCGAAACTCTCAAGCCTTCCAGTCCTTTCTTTCATCTGCTTGGTCTGCAGGCTGGAAGAACTTCCTTCCTGGCATTTACTCTCTTCCCCTTGCCTGCCATTGTTTTGGCAGGAAAAATATTAAAAATATATTATTTTTTAAAATATTATTTAAAAAAATACATTATTATTTAAAATAAAATATATTATTATTTTTAAAAAATATTATTTAAGGCTTTCCTCCTCCTCAAGTCTCCTGCTCCGGAGCTCCAGCACACGCTCACAGCACTGTCTGAGCAGCTGGGCTGCACAGGTTCTATTAAACAGTAGTCCCCAAGCAGGCCGAGTTTTCTTTGCTGTGTATCGCTTACTCTTTAAACAAAACACTGAATTCACTTTTATATAAAGTTCAGATAATTTCATATATATCTGGTAGAAAAATGAATTATAGATTTGTTTTCTTTCTCTGAAACACCCCTACTGCAGCTTCACAACCAATGAACAGACAGCATTTATCCGTGAAAGTATTTAATTCTGCAGCTCAGGGTTTGAAGGAACTTCCCCTGCCCTCTACATAGGAAAGACAGACACTCTTACCAGCGTATAGATTAAAGGGAATGCCAGTACCCAGTTATCTTCTCTTTCCCTCTTTCCTTTAAACAAAAAAGAAACATAGATCCATGTAGTTCAAAAATTAAAATATAAAATGATATCCTCTAAAACCCTTCAACCACCCAGACTTCTCCATTTATCGAGTTCCCAGTTCTCCAAGTAGACTGTAATTACTACTTTGTTTGGCCAAGAATTCGTTATGTGCATCACTTTTAATTCTATATAATCAGCATATGTTTGAAATGACACCTCCAAACACTTGATTCTTTGTTCCTGCAGAAAACTGGCAGTTACCACTCTTCTATATATCTACAAACTGTCATTTGTCCTGATTCTCTGGTCAGCAAAGCCTACTTCTTTAATTCTCCTTTAATTCTAATTGAGCTGAGACAAATATCACTATCATCCACCATCTAGTTAATCCTAATTGCTGTCTATGATCTGGTTGTGTATTGATTTGATAAAAAGGTAAAATCAGAATTGTAGTTATGTGTTACATTAGCCCTATCATGCTATCTTATATTACGCATTGTGTTTCATCATGATACTAATAACCACAATGCTATTTATTGAGGCAAAGTCTTTCAGTGCCTGAAATATGTCAAGAAGCTTCCTGGTCCCAACCTTATACCCTTTTCACTATTCCTGGAACTCCATGAGAGTCTATGGGGGATGCTAGTTACACAATTCTTTTGCAACTCAGAAGAGAGACAGGGTGTGGTCACTTGACGGAAGGCCAAGTAAACAGAGGAGTAACCAGAAGGAGTAAAATTGCAGGAGGGCTGGGAAGAGTCTTATCTGTGGGTTTCTACCTGGCCAGAGATATGTGAAGCCAGTGACTAGTAAGACAGCGAAGTTCACCTCATCCAGTTTGTAAGACCAGAAGACAAAGTGAAAGGGAGCTGAGAAAGTGTCCACAATTCCTCGGGACCACATGGAAAGAAACGCATGAATAACAAGGCGAGAAACAGAGAGCCCGGAGAGGGGAAGTAAAGAAAGGGTCAGGCAGCCGATAGTCCAAACTGGTGAGCTCTGCCCACAGCCAAACTGAATGCCCACGAATACATGCTGAAGGGGGAATCTTAAAGCCCTGTCTGTAGCTGCATCTCCACCTGCCACTGCCCATGGTGGCCACAAGAGGCCAACACACCCCCCTGGTGATTCCAACCCTGATGACATAAACAGGGCCCTGGCCCCGGGGCACGCTATGAACGTGCTCCCACCCTTGCTGCCACGTGACCTCCCACTGCGCTGCCTGAGCAAAGTTCACTTGTGCGTAGTTTTCTTTATGCAGAAATGGTTTAAAGAGACTTACTAACAGCTACTCAGATGCTGGAGCAAGGAAATAAATGCAGATAGTGTGCAAGGCCCATGCAATAAATGGGTGTCAGATGTTCATACATAAAGCCCTTTCTGATGGTTACAGTCGGGCTAGAGGGTCATGGAATAGAATGAGTTGGAACCGTGTAGGCATAGCTCCGAGGTGTTCCCACATGCCCATGAAAGGCGACGCAGGAAACCGCACCACAGAGCCCGCCAGAGCGCTCGCCTCAGAAGCTGCTGGCATCCCCTGGCGCAGCAGTGTTCATCTTCACTTCACTTTTCTCTCTGTAATTATTATTCAGTCACCACATGACTTTGCCTGCCCGCTCTGCGTTAAGCTGAGGAAAGCAATACCTTGATGGCAAAACTTCCTAGGATGACTTTTCCCATGGGTTATACCCTAATCCATGTGACCCTTAGAAGAACATTCCTGTCCAACATTGCAGCCCAATATGACCAAATACTCTGTTCCTTCAATTATATGTATGCGGTTTTCTCATGTGTTAAAAAAAAAAAAAGTATGTGTGTTCATTGGCTACTGTGCACTCTCTTGCCTGAACTGTAAAAGTCTTACGCATATAAAACATTTACTCCACAATTCTCTTTTAGGGACCATGTCACTAAATGTGTGGCACTGAAATCAAGGATCCTCTGAAGTTGTTTAGCCTGTCACTGTGTTGACAGTTGTAGAATACACACACGACTGGCCTGAGGCTCACACACACCTCCCTCCACAGAGCCAAACCTCCGAGGCAAGGCTCCTACTAAAACAATATTGTCACTGCACTTGTGGTTATTATTCCTTAATTCTCAATTGCTTCTCTTACATTTAAAAAAGTTTAGCTCACCTCTTGTGAATTTAGAGGGAGAAATTGTACAGTCACAAGAAGAGAATGAGTGAAATGGGCAGGAAACCCTACCCCAAATCTCTGCAAGACTGTAGTCTGAAGACCATTCAAGTTAATGATTATAACTAGAACTGAACTAAGTACTACTGCTAATTCCCCACACTGTCCCCATCCTCACGACTTGCTGCTCCTTTCATTATGTCCAAAGTCAGTTCTATGTGCAACCATCACGCAGCCCTCACTGATGACACTTTGGTTCACTTAGCACAGTAGTCTCAGACGTGATCAGCAATTTATCCATGAATGCCCAGAAGCTCTGCTTCCAAAACTACGTCTACATGTAGAACTTTCAAAATTAAATCCACTCTCCTGTACTCATCCTGCCTACGTGTGTTGTGAGAAATTCCTTGATTCACCTCTGAATAACAACCAGTCCCAGCCCAGTGAGGTTCGATTAAACCTTTTATGCCAGCCCCACCGTCAGCCACTGCCAGTCACGTTATTTTTAGAAAGCGAAGTGACCCACGGGCCTGATGGACACCACGCTGGGTTAGGGAGCCGTTAATCCCTGTGGCTATGGGGGAAAGCAAAGGGTTAATGTGAAGATAAACTATGTAGAGGCAGCAGCCCAAGAAGGAGGCAATCTGCCTTCTTGCTGGGTCACTTAGCCTTCCCTTGCCCTCACCCTTCATCCTTTCCTTTGATCTGTCTTGGGGAAGGGGGGGGGCACTCAATGGAGTAGACATGATGTTACAGTGCAAGAAAATAGAGAAGAATCACCAACACCTAGAGAATTCCAGGATTACTTATTTCCACTATTCTAAACACCAAGCCATCCTTCCCATTTCCACATTCAATAAACATTTATTGAGCAACGACATTGTGTCAGGTTGTTAAGCTAGCCACTGTCACACAAAGGAGGAAACTGAGGTTCAGAGAGATTAAGTTCTGAATTAGCTAGATTACCGAAAGAGGAAAGCATACATTGTACAAAAAAGAATGATGTAAATATATATAAATATATATTTATACATGTATATATAATTATAAAAATATTTTTAAAGCAAGTATTTAGCAAAGCCAAGTTTCATACCCTGTTCTTTTAATTAGCAACAAAGTGTGCCTTAGACAATTTTACAAGTATATAGTTGAAACACAAATGGGCAGACCAGGCCTCCCTGGTAGCACAAGGGGTTAAGTCTCATCACTATCAAGCTGCAACATGAGTTCAATTCCTGGCCAGGGAGCTTCCCACATGGTGCCGCAGACCTCCCTTGTCTCACCCGCTGCTCCCCTCAGCAGTGTATTTCAGTCAATCCACCTGTTCTGCTCCCCACTCTGTCTCTGGTGAATCCTCTCACCTTCCCACATCTCTGCCTATGCCTCAGTTCTTGTATGTATAAATAAAAAAAAACGGACAAGACCAAGAGTGTGGAGAAGGAATTTAGTCAGAATCCAAAAGAATTCTAGAAACCAACAAATACACCATCATTTGGAAAGAACGGGCAAGTAGAATCCACCTGTGTGTTCTCTACACTCCTACAGAGGCAGCGACAGTATCTGCATGTCTGTCTTCAAATGTATTCTAAACATAAACGTACATCAGAAATGTTTTCCTGTACTTACCAGATTGTGGAATGTTGGATCATTTTCTTTGTTTGCTCATCTTATTTCTTTCTATCGTCTGCTTCTTGCAGGCCAGGCCCCACTGGCCAGGACTAGCAATCTTTCAGGGTGCGTGTGAGGGTCAGAAAGGGGCCAGGGCACCCAGGAGAGAGTACGAGCCTGAGAGATTGGATGACCATGCTCCTCCACTCGCTCCCCAGGGTCCCCCTTCCCACTGAAGCAAATGTGTGGGAGGACAGAGTGAATGGAAGGGCACACGGAGGAGGTGACCCTCTTTGAGGCAGAGACTCAGACCTGTGTAGACAACATGCCTTAAGCTGCTGCTAACTCCTAGCATGACGGAAGGTGGCCCAAGAAAAGCCCTCCCTCATCCTCCCATTGTCAGGTGTTGAGGGGTGGTGGGTGTTCTGACCTTCACCCTCCCCTGCCTTCCTAGAAACCCAGGACTCTTTGCAATGTTTGAAAAGGAGACTCAGGGCCTCCCTGGTGGCGCAACGGGTTAAGTCTCAGCACTATGACGCTGTCTGCAGCCACTGCAGCCCGAGTACGATCCCCAGGAGTATGATCCCCAGCCGGGGAGCTTCCCACATGGCGCAGCAGACCTCTCCTGCCTCCCCGCTGCTCCCCTCAGCAGTGTACTTCAGTAGATAGACCCGCCTGTTCTGCTCCCCACTCTGTCTCTGGTGAATTCTCTCACCCCCCACACCTCTGGCCTACACCCCAGCTCTTGTATGCATAAATAAATCAATCTTAAAAAAAAAAAAGAAAAGAAAAGGAGGCTCAGCCACAGTGCGGGGTGGGGGGGGGTGGAGGTGGGGGGGGTGGAGGTGGGGGGGGTGTTCCTGACCCTCTTCAAAGAAAGATCTAAAGATCTAGCTGATAACACTTGTCTTGCTTCTTGTTTTTACCTGTCTGCTGGAATTCCTGAAACACAAGAAAATACAGCAGAGATAAGAAGCCTGATTCTTATCCTGGCACCTCCCTTATAGTTTGCCCAGAGGAGCACAGTGATTACAAGACAGATGGCCCCATAGCATTTAGGTAAGTAGCGAAAGCTCACAAACACCACAGGCAGCCTCAGATTTGAAATGTGACTGCATCGATGAACACAATTTATTTCCTTTGAGGTATCATACAAATTCAAGACATTTTATATTTTATTAAAATTACTTTTCTTTTTCCCAATTCCCTAATGTTCCAACTACCACATTCAAGTGTCTTAAGTCCAGAAAAAAATATATCTTATTGATAAATGATATATTCTCTCACTAATTATTTTTCTTGCTGGGATTACTAATCAACAACTACTTCCCCAGCCCGGGATAAAGGACTTTTAATAAGGAAACGCCAAGCACCCCCCTGAACCCAGAATGTCCTGTGATCCTCTATGTCTCCTCCTACCTGATCACCAGGCCAGAGGTGCCCAACTGCTTGGAGTGTCAGTCACACACCTTGCTCCTGGGCGTCAGTCACACTGCATTTCCGGGGCTCAGTCCCCTCTTTGCTACTCAGCCCATGTAGCTTCCCCTTCTGAGAGGTGTACTTTGGTACTTGAAAATTCTCTTGGCACTTTCCACCTTAAGTGAGGAGATCTGTTTTGGTTTCTGGTCACTCCTCCAGCCTATTTCTATTTCTAGAACATTGCCCTCTGGCAAAAAGGAGGGCCCCAGCTGAGGAGAAGGAAGACAGTCTAAAAATGATTCTTCCTCTCCCTCTCTCTCATAAATGAATCCCAGACCCACGCAGGCAGAGAGAAATAATTGGAGATTTCACAATCAGGAAACCAGCGCTGCTGTGCTCACCTCAGTGCTGCGTCACACCTACTGGGTGTGCCCCTGTAAAGATTCTCTACACAGAATGAGACTCCAGGTAATTCTAGCAAACCACAGGCATGAGGAATGAGATGCCTTTGGGGACACACGGCCCTTCAGCTGGGCAAGCAACATGTGCCCCCTCCTTGGGAGTGGGGCTGCTGCTTTGTTCTTCCAGCCTCGGAAGTGAGGGGTCTGAGGATACAGGGAAGTAGAATCAGCACAGCCCTGGTGCTGAGATAACAGTCAGAGGTTTGAAATCTTAGTTCTGGCTCGGTGCGCGATGCATGGAACATGCGAGATCTGCCATCTGACCCGGCGGTTCCTCCTCTTCATTCACTTCTGAGAGCTATTCTGACCGATAGTCAAGTAAAGACCTGAAGTTTAACAAGTACTTCCTTATTGCTTACTGGTCGCGTTATCTTTCTACCTGGAAGAGAACCAAGTTGGAATTGCCCAAAACAAAGTTAACAGATCATCTCCATCAGATTGTGGTTTAGTAAAAAGAACTTAGGGACCAGAGTCAGAGGGGAGAAATGGATTTATGAATTCATGTGTGTAACATGACTACTTTTCAGTAATAAATCTTGATTTAGAGATTTATTTCATCTTTAATTTAAATCACTATTGTTTAGGAAGATTTTTTTTCCTCTTCTGTCTTTTCTGTCACCCTCAATCAACTTCTTTTGATGTCTCTGCTTTCAAATTTTTCAGGCTTTCAGTCTTTCATCCTTTCCAATTTCTTTTTTTTTCTAAGATTTATTTATTTATGCATACAAGCTGGGGTACAGGCCAGAGGCGTGGGGCAGTGAGAGGGTTCACCAGAAACAGAGTGGGGAGCAGAACAGGCAGATCATCGGAAATACACTGCTGAGGGGAGCAGCGGGCGAGGCAGGAGAGGTTTGCTGCGCCATGTGGGAATCTCCCTGGCCGGGTATCGAACTCATGCTGCAGTGGCTCTGGATAGCTTCATAGTGCTGCACTAAACCTGCTGTGCCACCAGGGAGGCCCCATCCTTTCCAATTTCTTATTAACAATAATTAAAGCCCAATAGAGTGACCCTGATTATCACATTGGTCTGGAGTTTCTTTAAATTGGGATAGGATCATCCCACCGCAATGAACTGAAGATTGTGGCTTCCCTTCAAAATCCCTTTCCTCTTAACACAGGTGCGACATTGTAGACTTGCTAAATGTTAAGAAAATGGTTAAAAGCCAAGTTTAGTGAGCAAAAAGTGCAGAACTAGTGGGTGTGCGTCACTGGGTGTGGTCGACTGGGTGTGGGCTTGTGTTTTCTTAAGCAAAGTTTGCAATTCTACTATAGCTGGCTTGTTATCTTAATGTAACCACACTGCCAGCCCAGCAGCCCGCCCCACTCAACCCCCTGCCTTTGCCCTTCCCTTCCCTGCTCTGACCTTGTGTGCATGAGACACGTGCTGCTTTAGACACTTCTTTCTTTATGGGCTTTTATTTCTTCCAAGATAAAGACCAAAAGGGAATATTCCTAGATTTCAACTCTCAATTTCTTTCTTTTTTTTTTAAGATTTTTATTTTATTTATACATACAAGCTGGGGTACAGGCCAGAGGCGTGGGGCAGCAAGAGGGTTCACCAGAGACAGAGTGGGGAGCAGAACAGGCAGAACAGAAGTACACTGCTGAGGGGAGCAGCGGGCGAGGCAGGAGAGGTCTGCCGCACCTTGTGGGATTCTCCCCAGCAGGGCATCGAACTCGCATCACCCGCTGCCGACAGCTCTGAGCTGCGCTCAACCGCTGTGCTACTGGGGAGGCCCTCAACTCTCAATTTCTATTGTAAGTCTTAGAAACATGGACAAACCATTTCTCAAGTCCAGTGTATCCTTCTCTGCACTAAATTAGTTGTATGCTTTCCAGCAAATTACTTAATCTCTCCTAAACCTTTCTCATCTCTTACACTGGCTTTACAATATTTTCTAACTCAAAGAGTCACAGTAAGAATTCATTAATATTCAGAACAATACCTAGTACATAGTAGACAGCAGCTGTTACTATTTATTTCTGTAATAACTATAGAAAAATATTCTTATAATTACTATTATTATCCTACAAATTTGGTATTTCAGAGAATTTCAAGCCAACCCAACCCATTGATCTGTCATTTGTTAATCATACTTTCTCCTCTCATATGTCAATTCTAATGATTTTTAGGGAGACAAAAATTAATATATTTGAAAGAGGGGTGATATGAGATGCACTTTGGAGAAAAATCTGAAGTCAAATGAACTTTAAATAATGCTATTTCTATGCCAGGGTGGACTCCAAGAATAGTGAGGACCTGGCATTAATTTTCACTTTGACTTCAACTGGTCAGGGAATTTGCCCAGGGAATTGGCTATGTTTTCCTCACCTACATTATTTCTCAATAGAAAGTTCCAGAAGAAATGTACAGTGAAAGGAAAGAATCCTCTTCTACAAGCAAAGGAGTCAGGAGAGCCCAGTTATGGCCCTAGAGCAGCAAGTCTGTCTATGTGACCGTAAGCAAGCCAACCAGGATCTTTGTCAGAGGGTTGTATGTAAGGCATTGTATAATATAAAGAGCAGAAATATAAGACAATATAATTACACTGGTCAACATTGAGATCATTACTGACTTAAAAAGGCCCTAATCTGTAGTATCTTGGGGTGCTGAACATGAATATAACCCTGAAAATTTTTATTAGCTCTCGTTTTGAAGATATTTCATATAATTGATTTCATATGTTTCACCATGTAAATTTATCCAGTAGGACTGCAACAACATCCTAAATCAGCCTAGAATGATGTCATATTGCATCGCATTGCATAATACCATCATGCACACATCATCCAGAGTTGATTGCATCATTTTATGATACAATGCAATACTACTGCCAGGCAGCTGCTGAAGTAAGCTGACATCAGCAGTGCACTATAGAAAGGAAAGATTGAGCACTGAAAAGATTTCAGACGTTGTGCGAGACAGTTTAAGCTACTGTTCCATAGAACTTCATGATTTTATCCATTTAGGCACAATACAGAACAGTAATGCCTCGAAAGTGCGTGGACAATTTCTGCTCTATTTGTGGGGAAGTGACATTTACCAAGCAGAAGAAAAGTATCACTTCTCAAGTGAAGAAGGCTTATCATCTTTACTTCAGACACAAGGCTGGTGACCAAGACAAGCCTTGGGCCCTGCATATATGCTGTGCTACATGTACAACACAGTTCTCACAGTGGTGAAATGGCAAAAGACCATCAATGCCGTTTGCAGTCCCCATGGTGTGGAGAGAGCCAAGCGACCACATGAAAGACTGTTACTTCTGCTTGGTTCCTCCTCTTTCCGGTGGAATAACAAAGCAAAAGAAGTCGAGTCTACCCAAACATTCCGTCTGCACTGAGATGACCAGTTCAACAACTTGCTGTGGGGTGATGCGAAGCAAACATGGAATGCTTTTCGCCGAGTGTCTACAAACTTTCTTGGGAAATGTTAGGGCAGAAAACTACAAGGAACTAGTAAAAGACATGCTGATGCAGTATCAGAAACTTGGTTGCAATATGTCTCTAAAGATCCACTTCCTCCATTCCCATCTGGATTTCTTCCCTGAAAACTGTGGTATGGTTAGTGATGAACATGGCTAACGTTTTCACCAAGATATCGCATCAATGGAACAAAGATACCAGGGGAAATAGTCCACTACAATGCTGGCTGGCTACTGCCGGACACTCCCCAGAGATGCTCCTGAACAGCTGTACAAGAGACAAGCGAAGAAATCTAAGAAGTAGTCTATGATGTGATTTTTTACAGGTATTAACCGTAGGCCTATTACTATTGGCATGCATTTTGTGATGTAAACATCAGTTTATCGCAGTTTACCAAAAAAAACTAGAGCCAAAATTAGAATTGACTGTCATATTTGTGTTGAACACATACAAATTGATAGGAAATGACTAATTTTATTTCAGTAACATGACTTTTGTAAAAATTTGTTGACTAGTGTTATTTATTGGTATCCGATGGGGGATATCTAAGATAGCAGAACTGTGATGAAGCCAAGGATATATAAGAAATACATAGGAGCAGAGAATCCAGAAATGTAAAACCAGAGAAAAAAAAATGGACAACAGATAAATTGTGGAACTTTTTTCCTCTAACCTTGCAAACGAATTCCTATAATAATCACCTTTTATATACAGAGATATATCCCGTTGGTTCTGTTTCCTGGAGAACCCTGACTGATGTGAAAAATCAAGTTACCCCAAGTCAAACACAAAAGGCCACAAATTATATGACTTAGTTTATATGAAATGTCCAGAGTAGGCAAATCCATAAAGACAGGAACTAGACTGATGATTAATTGCTAGGACTGGGCAGAGTGGGCATTGAGGGGTGATTGCTGTTGGCACAGGAGGTTATAGGAATAGGTTTACAAGGTGCAGAGATGTCCCAAAATCTTACCATCTGGAGTGTGGCCAGGGAGGAGAGGGTCCTGTATAAGACCTAGAGTCCAAAGCCAGAGAAAGGAGCCCTGACATCCAAATGCAGGAAAATATGAACATACCTGCTCAAGAAGAGACAGAATCCACTCTTCCTTCACCCTTTTGTTCTATTCTGGCTCTCCACTATTGATGATGCCTTTCCCCACTGGTGACAGCTGATCTTCTCTACTCGGCCTACAGATATAAATGCCATTCTGTAGAAACACGCTTATGCGCACACCCAGAAATAATGTTTTACCAGCTCTGTGATACTATCAGCTAAGTACTATCTCTTAGTATGATCAAGCTGACATATAAAATTACCCATCCCATCCATGCTGTACTGAATAATATTTTACTGTATAAATCTATCACTTTTTGTTCATTTATCCATGAATAGACATTTGGAGAGGAACCACTTTTTTGTTAATGTGAATATTGCTGCTAAGAACATTAACATACAGATTTTTATGGGGACATATGCTTTTATATTTCTTGGGTATTGACCTAGGCATAGAATTGTTAAGTCATATAGTAACTCTGAATTTTGAGGAACTGTCAACTATTTTCTAAAATGATGGCATAGTATTTTCCCTTCCCAATAGCAGTTTGTAAGGAGTCCAATTTGAGTATATTCAGTACTGTTTTCTTTGTTGTTGTTGTTTTTTAGCCTAACTTAACCAGTGGGAAACTGTGTCTCTTGTAGTTTTGATTTACACCTCCCTAATGATTTTGTTTTTTCCAAAAACCAAATGGTCATAGGTGTATGGGTTTATTTCAGAACTTTTATTTCTATTCCATTGGTCTCTATATCTATCCTTATTCCAGTAACAGTTTGATTGCTATCGCTTTATAGGAAGTTTTAAAATTATGAAGTATGAGGTCTCCAACTTTGTTCTCTTCTTGAAGTTTATTGTTCTGGGTATGCTGGGTCTCTTGTGTTCCTAGATGAATTTTAGAATCAACTTGACCATTTCTGAAATATGGTCAAATATAGCTTACATTGAATATAGAGATAAATTTGGGGAATACTGCCATCTTAACAATGTTAAGTCTCCCTATCTAAGATCAGAGGATGTCTTTACATTTATTTAGATCTTCTTTAGTTTCTTTTAATGATATTTTGCAATTTTTAGTGCATAATCTAATTTATTGTTGATGATAAATTTACAGTTCCATGTCCGCCAAGGTTAAGCCAGAATTTGTGTATGACTTGGTGACACCACAGCATGGTCTGTCCCTGAGACCATCAATCGTACAGGCTGGATAATGCAAGCCTCCCAGAGGCTGATCGAGGCATGCTTTTCTATCAAGTACCAAAATATACGGCCACTACCGAGCCTTCTCCTATCTGAGTAGGTACACTGAATAAAGAACACCACATTCTATAGCTTGCAGTGTCAAAATCCAGTTTATTTTCTTTGACTGCCCTCATTTGGTCTAACTTTCTCAGACTGACATGTCATGAATTGGTGGAACAAGAGAGGATAGCCAAATAATAGCATCTCTAAATTCCTATCAACGTAAATGTTTCTTGCTGGGCACCCAAAACATGTTTCGCTGAGGTTTAAATAAATGCCACAAAGTCACTGTCCATAATTCAGGTTCAAAGATACCTGGATTTTTATCTAGCACAGAGAGTCCTCCCCCAGGGTTCAATGAACTCCCTTTTATGAATGATTTATCACGCATACACTCTGACTCTCTGTAAAGGCAGCCTGTCACCAGGTGTGGCCTTGCCGATGCTATCAAATCTTTGTTGCCCATTTATTTGTAGATACCTTAAGCTCATACTTGTATTTTTATGTCAGCCCACCTCCATGTCCTAGCCCAGGTTAACCCCATGAATTAAAAAATCATTGATTTTAGTGGCAGCCCAACAAGAACAGATGGCTGTGGTAACAGTGAGGTGGTGTATAAGTGATTTTGAGTCACATTTTGTTTTTCTGCATTTTTTCCCTGTCCTGAAAAATTGGGTTATTCCTCCAAGTTATCTTTATTTTTAAAATAGAGGCCCACTTCAGAATACCAACTTTATATTGTATGTGGAAATTAAGGTCTACGTGAAAGGTTACTTGCGTAGGGTCAGAAAATAAGGCAGAGAGCTAATAGCATGTGGGCCCTCCTGGTCACAAATCCACGATTACACCATCCTAAGAGGGGAGCGTGGGTTCAGGACAAGAAAGATGAGGCATGAAATTGAGGTCCCTTGGCATCATGGGAGATGCTTGGAATTCAAGAATTGATACAAACATAGTAGGGTAAACTACAAGTGTCAAAAAGGAACTCCATTCTCCCACAAAAAATGAAGTAACCACCCCCTTACCTTCTGTGCCACTGTAGCCACTCCTCCTTGCTAAAGAAACAAAAACAAAAACAGCAACTCCACCTTCCATTCCTTATTCTCCCTGACAAACACACTATCAAATCCAACCTGTACTCTGCAAATGCCTTAGAATTCTAAATGTGTACAAGCAGAAGAGTCCCTTGAAAGTAACAAAAGAAACCTAACTCCCATAATTTACTGAAGAGGAAACTGAGGCACAGAATTTAGGGGTCTTCCCATGACCTATTAGCACTAAACTGCAAGTATCAGAAAATAAGACTAGCACAGAGGTTCTAGAACCTCCAGCTGGTGCTTTTCCACTGCAATTTCCCACTCCTCAGAAGACTGACTGGCTGTTTGTCTTACTTAAGTTTTATAGGGATGTGGGCACCAAGGAAGATCCTGGTGCTTGGGTTTCATAATGTACATCCAAATCTTTGAACTGGCTAAGTCTGGAGTTGTCTCTGGAAATTTCTACCCCATGCATGTCCAAGGTTGAAAACTAGAGACCTTATATTCCAGTATATTTTGATTTCTGGCCCTTCGGGGTTTGAAGACCATTCTAATGAATATTTTGTTTCTTTCTTCTTCACCTAAACTCACCTTGACTCACACTAAGATGTCCGCCCCAAGGAATGGCAAAGGGGTCAGGCCCTGAGGCCCCTGGGAAAGAGCACAGAACAGAGGCAGAGCAGCTCAGACCAGACTCGCAGGATGTGGGGGGCTCTGCCCAGATAGGTGCCGTGAAACAGGCAGTCACTGCAGTGTCAGCATCCCCGGAGCCTCCCTCCGCCTTCCTGAACCACAAGCCGCGCCTGTCACTTCCACTCCTCGGTGCACAAGTCCTTTTCTGCTGAGTCCTTTCAGGACTAAATTTGGACCCAGGGTGAAGGGCACTGAAGCAGAGGTCAACAGGAGCCTGTTTGCACCAAGCCAACCCCACCCCACTTAAAAGAAGTTCAGAGAAGTTGATCATAACACACACCAGGGTGACTTTGACATACGGTTCAACCTGCTAGATGATTATTGTCAGAAAAAAGAAGGCTTTGAGTCACCCTCTCTAAACTCCAAATTATCATCTTTAGTAAATATTTTTCATCATTTAGTTGGTAACATGAGTATGAGCTCAAGTATCTCGGCACAACCCCCTGCATTTATCCAACAACATATTAGACTATTCAGTAACTGATAAAAACTAATAATTTTCAGGCTTTCTCCAGAAAGCAACCTACCTTAAAACTTTATTTAAAACACATTTTCTCTTAAGCTTTAGCATCTGCTACCATTTGTTCTTAGAATTCTAACATAGCCTAGAATTATATACATATACTAACTTCAGTTTAGATCCATGTTCTAGAAAAAGCACTATATTCCTATGTATTTTGTAGCCTGATAATTTCAAGAACCACTGTTAAATACATGAAACACAGGAGGTAGTTTGCTATGGCTAAGGCTAAAAGATGTTAATAGCTGTGGGAAGAAAAATCAAAACAGATTTCCTTTTCATTTGATAATTCTGGCCAGCAATTTAGCCCATAAAGGTACACATACAAGTTCCATAAAAGGGATCAGTACAATTTCCACACTGGCGAGAAGCAGCTCTCCTGCCCGCCTGTGACTATGCAGGAGCCTCTCTTTTCTTTTTCCTTTTCCTAATAAACCTGCCCTTTCAAAATGTGTTAAAAAAAAAAAAAAAAGTTCCATAAAAGGTCTAAAACATGCAAGCACTGGCTTCTAGTTGCTTTGACCATGATAATTAGAATGGGCAGGTGATATGTCTCACTACCACGATGCCTAGAAAGCTTATTTATAAAAATCAGAAGACAGATTGAATTGGCGATCAGACAACGCTCACAAGTTGGGACACAACTTAGATGGATGAGGGCAAAAGTAAACATGAGCATCAGGACACCCTCTGTCCCTGAATTCTCACGTCATAAGTGGGCTTCACAGTGCAATGTGCCTGGAAGGTTGGGGTCCAATTCACTGGAGGGAGAAGTATCGGATAAGGTCACTTGAGTCGAGGAGGTCAGAGTAAGTTCTGGAAATGGGGCTGAACAAAGCCACGGGACGGATAGGAAGCCTTCCCCGCCATCTCCATTTTCCTTCCCTTCTCCAGACACAGTTTTCTCCCCAACTCGACTCTAACCTCATGACTAGTCTGGTTAGGAAAATCAGAGACCTTCAGAAATAAAAGGGTTTGTTTTTTTTTTAAACTTGGAAGACTCCCCCAAGACCTCCCTGTCTCTCGCCACATTACATTTTCTATGAACCGCCTTTTCTTTGTGGACACTTTCATTTTCCCAAGTTAGAAACTGTGTCCAAGAAATTTTATAGAAAGAGAACCTATAAAAATTAATTGGATATAAAGGGTTAAATTGTAAAGCTAAAATTACGGGCCAGGGGAAGAGGAGTGTTGCTTTTTATTTTAATATTTTTATTGAGGTAACGATGGTTTAGATCGTTGTTTGTATTTTGGAAATATAGCCCCCCCCCTTTTACGTGTTGTTACCCTAATGCATCACCACCACGGCACCTGCTGTCAGGTGGGGAGTTGTTTTTAACAGGGTGATAGGAAGTACCCCAGTACCCAGGTTTCTGCTCAATGGGAGACACTTTTAGTTCTCTAATTAGGCAAGATGCTTTTTTCTATAAAACAAGATTCTTTTGCTACACATAGCAAGCAACACAAGCGCCCCTCAGAGTAACAACAGAACAATAATCCCAACAAAAACCCCAGTCGGGGCTCTGGCAGGCAGATAATGGCCCCCACAGATATCCATAGCCAAATCTCCGCAACTATGACTAGCTTAGTTTTTTAATAGTGATAAAATTAATAGCAGATGGAATTAATCAACTGACTGAAAGTAGGGGGATCATCCTGGATTATCCAATAATCCAGTGTAATGACAGAGATCCTGAAACACTGGAGGAGAAGGCATAGGGGATGTGAGAGACTCCATGAAGCTTTGAAGTTGGAGGAAGAGAACCATGAGCCAAGAAATGGAGCCGTCTCTGTAAGCTGGAAAGGGCAAAGACGTGATTCTCCTCCTGAGTTTCTGGAAGGCACAGAGAACTGGCCACCCATTTTGGACTTCGACCTCCAGAACTGTAAGCTAAACATCTGTGTTGTCTTAAGCCAAGTTTGCGGTGAATTGTTACAACAGTAGGAAATGAAACTCAGGTTAAAACAGAGCAGCAGAATCACGTAACTATAACTCGGGGTGAAAGTCTGAAGCGCATGGTCGTGAGGGGCTGGAAAGGAGGGAAAGCAGAATTTCTACACAGAGAGCTGAAACAGATGTGATGCTTGACCAACGCTGAGTGTGTGCAGAGACCAACTAATTGCATGGGCTGAATTGTGCCACCCCAAAATTCACACGCTGCACCCAGATGTTGAAGTCCAAAACCCCTAGGTTGATATTCCAGTCCCTCAGGATAAGACCTTATTAGGAAATCGGTCTTACGAGGTAATCAAGGTCCTATGCCCTCGTTGGGGTAGATCGCAATCCCACGTCACCAGTATCCTTATAAAGGAGAAATCTGAAGGCGGACACAGATGTGGAGGACATGCAGAAAGAGGAAGACAGACATCCGCAAGCCAAAGAAAGAGGCTGGGACACGGCCTCCCTCACAGATCTCAGAAGAAACCTGCCAACACCTCGGTTTTTGAATTTCCAGCCTGCAGAACTGCACAGTCATCACCTTGTGCCGCTGGAGCCACCAGCCGTTGGTGCTTTGTGGTGGCAGCACTTGCAACTAACAGTGGTGCGGGCACTGCAGGGCAAGAACGTGACTTTCACTAAGGCAGGTACTTCCCCGTGTCTCACTGAAAGACCCGGACGGCCCGGAGCTGGCTGAGATGGCGGTGTACCAAAGAGAAAGCCCTGGCGACAGCACAGAGCTGCTCGCCGGGCACGGGCACGTTACAATAAGAGGCTCAGCACCTGTCTCTGCACACCTGCCAAGGGCCCGGTGGTGGCTCAGCACCTGTCTCTGCACACCTGCCAAGGGCCCGGTGGTGGGCTACGTGCGAGATGGTCTGAAATGTCTGCAACCTCAGATGAGAAGATTCCCTTAGGGGGAGGCCACAATCACATAAGTGAAAGGGACATAATGGGGATGAGGTGCGCTGTTGAGCGTGAGAGGAAAGAGACACAGAAAGAGAGAAGACAGATTAAGAAGGAAACAGAATTTCCATCAACAAGAGCAGCTTCGCACACTCTACAGTTTTTACGCTTGCACCCAAGTAACTCATCTAAATATCACATGGCGCGGGCATTTACATTATCGTTTATGCCCTACAGAGGAGGAAGCTGGCACTGAGAGCAGGAGCCGCATGTAGCCCAGGGACAAGAAATCCCTGCACCCCGCTTCCTCCTGTCTCCCTTCCTGCACCCCTTCCCAGAGGAAACACGGGGTCCCTCATCCCTGGGCTTTCTGGCGGCTGTTCTCTCAGCCAAGACCGTTGAGACAGGTTTAATCTCTTACAGAAGCAGAAGCCAAACCTCACCAGACGCTTGTTCCGAAGAAATACAAATCAGTTCACCTGGCGATTGTTTGCTCACATCAAATACAAACTGCTGATGGCAAAAGGCCCACTCCCAGCCGCCTCCCTCTTTTTCATCCCAAACGCCTGAGTTCTCCCCCCACCTTCAACCGCTGCTCCCCGTCCCACCCTTCTCGCCCCCCCAAGCCCCGTGCACTACCGTGTCCCTCTTCTGATCCCTCTGGTTTCAACTGGAACTGGCCCAGCCAGGGCAAAAGAGGCTAGTTCGCGTAGGGCAAAGTGTGTCAGCCTCAAGGAAATGTTTTTTCAGTCCCTCCTTCCCACCGTGGGGCGTGGCTGCCTGCAAAGGATGGCATTTGGGCGGGCTCCCCGCAAAGGGGAGTCTGCGGGCGCCCAGGTTTCCGGGACTCGCCACACGCCAGCCGGGAGGAAACCTCCGCTGAAACTGCAGCAGCTGAACTCGCGGCTGATGCTCGTCTCCCTTGTTTCTCGGGTGATGGCTTAATGGCCAGGCAGAGAGGAAACGCCCGTGCGTGTGGAAACGGGCATCTAGCAGAGGGAGACAGCGCCACCGCACGTCCGAGCCCTCGGCGGCTGCCTGGTGCGGTGCTCAAAATGGTGGGCTCCATCGGGGCCCCCCAGGTCACTGGCAACCCAGGGCTCTGCTGAGGGTGCGCCCTAGTAGTGACCACAGCGAAGACAGAGGGAACGGAGAAGGGCACGTGGAAATACACATCCCGAGAGAAGGCAAGAGAAGTTATTAGCTTATGCTTTTAACATGCCCCTCAGGTGCTGGGCTCTCTTGGTTGGGGGGGTAGCGGGGGACACACAGCAGTGAGCAAGGGTTATGTCGCCTGCCCGCGCAGAATTTACAATCTAGCACGAGTTCTGTTAAGTTCTTTTAAAGGAAGTGCAGGTCATCGGTGACCTGAATCGGTGACCGATTTGGTCAACACTTTATGGTGGACCAAGCAGAAACCCATTAGAAGAGAAAGAATTTGGCACAATGGAATGTGGAGTATTTAGAAAGGGGGGTACTTGAGTTCCCTAGAATCTTCTCTATTGAAATTTTTATTTCCTTCATAATATTCCAAATAGGAAGACTGTCCTGAGCACCACTGAACTGTAAATCTTTAAAATGATCATGGTTACCATTTAAATGTTATATGAATTTTATCTTCGTTTTTGTTTTGTTTTGTTTTTTTAAAGAATGAGGTCTTATCAGTCAACTGTTCTTCCCACCCTGAGCTTCCTATTATACAAACTCCTCCACTACCCCAAACATCTCATCTCCTTGATGGCAGAGACTGTGGCTTACTCATTTTTGTAATTCCTGCAGCACCCTGGCATATTGTTAGATACACATTCTGAGCCACAGAATTTCATTTAAAAATCTCATTGTTGGGCCTCCCTGGTGGCGCAGCGGTTAAGCGCTGTGCTGTGGAGCTGTCGGCAGCAGCGACGCGAGTTCGAGGCCCGGCCGGGGAGATTCCCACATGGCGCGGCAGACCTCTCCTGCCTCGCCCGCTGCTCCCCTCAGCAGTGTATTTCTGATCTGCCTGTTCTGCTCCCTGCTCTGTCTCTGGTGAACCCTCTCGCCGCCCCACACCTCTGGTCTGTACCCCAGCTTGTATGTATAAATAAATAAATGTTAAAAAAATAAAATAAAATTGTGAACTCAAGCTACACTCACAACTTTAAAAAAAAAAAATAAAAAAAATAAAAATAAAAATCTCATTGTTGTCAAGGAGTGACTATAGTGATAGAAATTATAATCTCCACAACCTAGGGATTTAAAAAAACTATAGCAAAGGTAAAAGGTATAAATTTTTACCTCTCCAATTTTAAGAAGCAATTCTAATAAATAATAATTGTTTTCATTTTTCTAAGAGAAAAGCCCATAAACAGCAATGCTCAGACACAGAAACACCTAAGTACACACTAGATGGAGAGTTCTAGTTAAACTGAAGATATGGACAGGAGATACATGTGTGTGTGTGGGCACATACCAATACTCATGAATTAGGTGGCCAGAGATAGGTGGTTTTTCTCTCTCCAAACTTTCATTGCTTTATAATTTCCATTATTATTTCTGTCTCAAATTCCCAGCCCTCTGACTCCTCTTCGGCATCACTTCAGTTCCAGCGTCCCTGCCAGCTGTCGCCGTCTCACCCTTCACTCAGGAGCGTGTGTTTCTTGAGTACCCACCACCAGCTTGGCCCTTGGCAAGTACTGAACACACCAGGGAGTCACACTGAAATATACCCAGGACAGCTCCTCATCCTGCAGTCTCCCCCACACGAGCCTCTACCAGCTGCTGTCCCCTACACTCCCGGACAGCCCCCTTTTCATGGTGTTTGAAGTGCTCTCTGTATGACCCTCCAGTGCTGAGGTGGGTTTCCAGTTTGAAATCTGGCAGTGAACACCCCAGGATCTATGGCCAAGAGGCATGGAGAAGCCTCCAGGGGAGCTTTCCTCATAAGGTAAGGGCAAGTTGGAGCTTGAAGGTGTTGCCAGAAATTGGGGGGTTCATGTGCTCTGCGTGCCTGCAAGAGTCAATCATGAAAACACGAAGTGTTTGGAGCAGGGAAAGTTTACTGCAGCAGGTCAGCTAGCTGGAGGGGTGGGGGCTGGGCGGGAATACTTATATCTGCCTCCCCAATTAAGGAAGGAAATGAGGTATATAGCTTGGGGGTGCAGGGTTGAGAACAAAGGGATTAAATTTTATCAACTGAGAACCGGGTTAGGGGCAATGAAATGTGAGCTTGGTTGAAGTTCATTGGCAACACCGCACAGGGTAGTTCATAGCTGAGAAGGTGTGAAGACTCTTTTCTTCAGATAACTGGCATTCGGAATGTGGCTAGCGGGTCCTGCCTCTAGGTGACCTCCTTCTCCTGTGTCACCTGCTCCTGGCTCTAGTCAGCCTTGGAGCTCAGCTCAAGGTTAGTCGCATCTGCTTAGCTCAGGCTGTCAGATAAACTGCATCTGTAATGACCAGCCTCGGGCCTCCCTGGTGGTACAACAGGTTAAGTCTCAGCACTATGAAGCTATCCGCAGCCACTGCAGCACGAGTTCGATCCCCGGCCAGGGAGCTTCCCACATGGCGCAGCAGACCTCTCCTGCCTCGCCCGCTGCTCCCCTCAGCAGTGTCTGCCTGTCAATCAGTTGATCAGTCTGCCTGTTCTGCTCCCCACTCTGTCTCTGGTGAATCCTCTCACGCCACCCCTGCCCCCCAGCTTCTGGCCTACACCCCAGCTCTTGTATGCATTTTAAAAAAAAAAAAGCCTCACAGAGCAAATTGATCATTTTTTTTTCTTTCATGCTCTTAGGGCCTGAAAGCAGTTTAACCATCTAGGCTCAATTTTAAAGGTGTGGCCTAATCACAACAGCTTAGCATTCCGCAGTGTGTCTCTCTTATAGTCCTTTGGCTGAAACCTCATGACTCATAACTGAATCCTTAAAAAGGAAACTGTATAAACAGCTGAACAATATTTTCACACACAGACACACTCACACCCATATCCAAGGCAGGAGGATTTTTCTAACTTTATTGGGAAATGTAGTCTAACTTCACCCTAACAGGGCAGCGGGGACCATGAGCTTGGGCCCCAGAAGTCTCCCTGCCTTGCCCAGCACGGACAGAGTGACTTTGAAGGAAGCTGAAAGGACGGTCACTGTGGTAATCCTGGCCCCTAACTAGGGCTTCTCCGGCTTGGAGAGAATAGTGGGTGTCGGCAGAGGGAATCCAAGCCAGAGAGGAAAATGGTGAACTCTGCATAGGAGCTGGGGTTTGCACTGGTAAAAAAGATCAGGCCTTCCACTGCTTGTGCACTTCCAGAAACAACTGACGTAGACCTGGGCCAATGTCTAATCTCTTCATTTTACATGTGAGAAAACATGTCAGTGGTCTCTAACTATCAGCTAAACTATGAGTCTGTGAGAATATTGAGGAAGGAAAGGAAAAGGGACAAAGAAATGAGTGGAGCACATGGTTAGTACAATGTCCCAAATCACTTTCCCCATCAGAAGTCTGAATGTTCTTTACCTGGTTGGCAGGGAGGAGACTTCTTATATGGCCGACAGTGTATATTGACTTCTTACTATGGCAGGATACAGGGACTACAAAGAAGTGTGAGATGCATCCCTTCCACTAAATGCTTTTCCAGGCCATGTGCGGCAGAGTAATAGCCAAAGATTCCACTCCGTGATCCTCAGAACCTCACTGTGCTGTGTTGTTTGCAGAAGGGACTTTACAGATGTGACTAAGGTTATGAAGCTTTAGGATACGAAATTACTATTATTTTCTTTTTCAGTATGGGAAATTATCCTGTGAACCCAACATAATAATCACACAGTCCTTAAAAACAAAAATGTTCCCAGCTGTTGGGAAAGAGAGAGAAAGAAAGGGAGGGAGAGAGGGAGGAAAATGGAAGAGGAGCCAGAGAAAGCAGCAGAGAAGGACTAGACTGATCACAGGCGTCTGCAAAGCTTAAGACGCACATTAAGCAAGAAAGGCAGGAGATCTCTAGAAGCTGGAAAGGGCAAAGAAACAGTCTTCTCGAAGCCTCTGAAAAAGCAGAAACCTGTGAACACCTGATTGTAGCCAGAGAGACTGTGCTGAACGACTGACTATAGAACTGTAAAATAATGCACTTATATTGTTTAAACCAAGAAGTAGGTGGTAATTGTTCTTCAGCAGCAGGAAAACCAGAATGGTTTTCGTCCAAAAAAGGTTGTCTATTTCTTCTTGTAGGCTACATCTTCTCAGAAAGCAAAGACTACAATTTATGATGGTGGCACATCCTAGCAAAGTGCCCGGCGCATGTTTGTCCAACATGGGAAGATCCAAAAAAGTTAGATGCTCTTAAAAAGTCTCAAAATACTCTCAGATTCGTCATCTTGTTTAATCCCTATAGCAGATTTATGAGGCCAAGAGACAGATATTTTGAGGAGCATTTTTTTTTTTTTACTGTACTATAGGGAATTGGGATTCAGTAGTCCATGGTGACAGAGGAAAAAACTACAGGGCCAAGACATGAACCAAAATCATCTCTTTCCAGGTCAAGTGCTATATTTATTACATATTTATACCCAAATATCTAAAAATTGGTAGTAAAAATCAAGTAGATCTATAGATCTACACTTGTTCTCTCTATGTACGTATGTATCTCTGTATGTATATATATGTATCTACAGAGAATACATGTTTTACATATACACACATATACTCATTCTCTTTCTCTCAGAAGTCGTTCAGAAATGCATTGTGATTAGGAAATCAAAATCTGGATAAGGGTCCCTTTATGTATACTGTAGCAATGCAATGGTCTAAACAGCATCCAAAAAAATCAAAGAGTGAAATGTATCAAGTGCTCACCATCACCCAGGGAAAATATGCCATCGTCAGATGATTGGACCGTGTTGTTATAAGTCATGCAAGATTCCCAGTAATTCTGACCACAGTGCCCTGGGCCCCTAATGTCTCAAACACTCTAAACATATTCCAGACCAGTGCCCTTGCCACTTAATGCTCCTGGAACACTCCCGTGTCTACAGAGCTAACGCCCTCACTTCCCTCCCTTCTTGGCTCAAATATCCATCTTGTCAGTGCAGCCTTTCCTGACCTCTCCACTCGTCTTGGTGCATCTATCACCCCCATTTACCCACCACACACACACTAAAAAGTTATTCATGATCTCTCTCCCCTAACCATGTAAGGACAGGATCTTATTTTGTTTACAGATGCATAAGCAGAGCTTAAAACAATCTAGCCCATCGTGGTCACTCAATGTTTAGGAAGCAGATGAATGGATGAATCAATCATCCATGGGTTATGTTTCCTTTTGGTTTAAGTATGAGGTGTGTTGTGCATGTTTTTGAAGCAAATGGCTTGATTCTTCTTACACAGAGCGCCTATAGCAACTGACGTTTCCATTTTGGAAACAAATTGGCCAGCATCAAAGAATCAAATCCATGGCCCACTCTCGCAGAATAATTTTGTGGCTGACACATCGACTCCAGTCTTATTAGTCCTGTACCTCATTCACTTAGCAATGTTTCACTTATTTTAACTTTTTGTGTCATGTCTTGTTGCAAGACATCCTAAAATGGGGAGAAAAAGATCAATAAACCCAGAAAGTTTTTAAGTTCAGATTATTAAAGTGTTATTGCTAAAAAATCATCTTTGTAAATATAGGGTCACACAACCCTTGGTAAACTAACAAATAGGAAGATTTAAAAATGAGCAAAGCTAGGGGCTCAGTCCTGGTTTCATCATGACTACACCCCCTACAGTGTCAGTCGGTCGTTTTGTGGGTCCTTCCTCTTGTCCTGCACTAGTGTGGTGTAGAGAGAAAAGCATGGACGCGGTAGTCAGGCCAGAGCAGAAACCCAGCTTCACCTCCTTAGCGTGGTGTTTGGATAGTGCGGACGGCGGTAGCTTCTGCCTCCCCACCCTTTTCTTCTCTCCAGGGGCGATTCAACTCCTTTCTCCTCCCTTTTAACTACAATCCCCATGTAACCGGGGACCAGGAGCACTAGCGGTGCGGCCCTTCTGCTCAGCCCTGCTCTCACTTCCCCAAGGACTGACTGGGTAGCAGCAGGACAAGAAGCCACATGCTAAAGATGACAGAGACACAGCACAGGAGATTTTATTCCTAAGTAGCCACTGTCCGGGGTGGGGGTGGGGTGGGGGCATGGAAAACACATGATCTTAAGCCACTGAAACTGAAGATCGCTTGTTACAGCAGCTAGCATCGATTAGCCCGAAGATGCCAGAACATTCATTTCCCAGTCAGTTCTCCACGTCAGTGAAAGGGAAGCAGCCTATTTTGCAGTAAAGGTAAAAGATAATAGAGCACAATCCTTGGTACATAGGTCACATCAGCTCACTAATATGTGTATGTGTAGCCTGGGAGGAAAATACAAAGACTGGCTTGTATTTTTAACTTGAATGATGTCACCTTATAAACATGACAACAGTGCACTCCCTGAATCTGTACGTCAGAGGGTCACGAATATATCACCTATGGAAGACGCTGTATACTGAAGTATTCTCACCCTGCCACTGACAAGATCCTCAGAGAGCTGTATCCGCACTTGTTTCCTTTCTAGATTTGTCCTATTCAGCAACACATTTCTACCCTAATAGACTGAATCACTTCTCTGAAACGAAGATGTTTATTTTTCTGCTTTTCAATGGAAACCAAGTGCAGGTTCCCAGAAGCTTCAGTCTAAGCTCTTATTACTTCAAAATCTTAACGTAGTAGTTTTCATACATATTTCCACTCCAGCTAGAGCAAAAATACTTCTAAGAATTGTGTCTTTGCTCTAAGGGTGGGGACCCTCCAATCCTCTCCAAGACAGTGTGATACGAGAAGCACTCAGTGTCACTCTTGGCTCTTAACGGCCAAATACTTTCAGTTGTACAAGCTCTTTAAGTTCTGCTGCATCAAAGATGCAAAACTCCTAGGTTTCAGATGGATACCAATCACAGCTAATGTTTTATCACAGAATGACAGTCTTCTAATGATTCTCTTGCTCCATGAGGTAGCCTATGTGTTTTAACAAGGCAAATCATGCGACCAGACTCTCTGGTGTGAAGGAACTTACTTCAGGCCCATCAGCACATCACATCCAGTTTCTGTTTCTTCTAATCCTTCAGCCAGTGGGTTTTAGGGATGTACCTGTACCTGCTACTAAAGTTAAGGTTTTTTTAATCCATTGTTGAAGAAAAATAATATTTTTCTTCCCTCTAAAATTAAAGTAGCTATAAAACTGGGGTGGGGGTGGGGGGACAAAGGTGTTGGAATTTTATGAAATAAAATGTACTACAATTTGGAAAAACCCTCAATCTCCAGTCATTGAGGACTGGCACAGTTAGGAATGGCTATATTCGAGGATGTTATAAGTGGTCAGTACAAAGGATGACAGAACTCTACACACAATAATGGAAAAACAGTAATGATATCAGGGGGAAAAACCCAGTGCCAAAGTGTATGACATACTTTTAAAAGTATGGGTGGAGTGCTCCATAAGAAGTCTGCTTCAAAATGAGAGTAGAAAGAAGAGAGAAGACAGTCTGCGGAGACCAGGAGTCCCTACGAAATCCACAGCCAGTGGCTGTTAACCTGTTAAGAGTAACATTCTAGAGAACCCCCCTCCCCCACGAATAACATCAGCTTGCCAAGCCGACATACATAAAATACCTAGCTGGATCTCTTTATTAAATACTAACTGCTTGCTATGAGGGAATCTCAACTGGGATGGGAGGCTTTTCTCATGTTTATACCTTTAAGTATTTTTGCTTTGTTCATATTATCAATGTCCACTTTTTTTTCACTTGGAAAGTAAAACAAGGGTATCGAGCCATCCATTTTCTCCTATTCCTTAGTTCTTAAACTGGTCAGGTCAGCTGCCTCCTCAGGGTCTTTGTATCTGCTCCATCCACCTGGAATTTTCTTTTCTCCAGAGAGTCAAATAGTATTGATCTCCCCCCTCAGCTCTCCGTTTATACCCATCTTTCGCACAGAACGAAGAAACCAACTCCCCACCTAAAGTAAACATACCTCCTGCAATTATGTCAACTGACTTCCTTTTACCATGGTTCATTTTTCTTTATAGCATTTATTGCCACCTGACATTCAAGTTCACGTCTATTTACAATTTACTTATTCTCTCTATATACTCACTAAGATACAAGCCCATAAAGACCTGGTTGGTTGGTCCCCTCTTAGCCACTAGAAGAGTGCTTAGCACAGTCCTAAATTCACAGGTACCTGATTTCAGGAACAACTGAAAGGTAAAATGGATCCGAGAAAAAACACACCACCGACATGCACTAATGCTCTACAGTGTTTCTCAACTAGGGGGCACTGTCTGCTTCCTGGGGGAAGAAATGTTTCAGATGGTTGGAAAGAGCCCCTCCTCATTTCTTTCCTAAAACCCACAATAAGACACAACATTTGCTGCTGAAAACATCCGGTTGGAAGTTCAAGGATGTTCAAACTATGAGCGCCTTCACTCACCTAGAGGGCGCTATTAGCCCACCCGTCAGTCACCTCCAGGAGGGTCAGAGCACAGAACAGAGCCCACAGCTGCTCGGCTCACACGTGGGCCTGCTCATTCCCAAAGGAACCCCACTTCCTACAATCCCGAACCACACATCTCCATTTATAAAATGGCACGACCCCCCCTCCCCCAATCTGACTTTGAGTTTACTATTACGTCAACTGAATAAAGTAGGGGCGGGGGAAGAGACAAAACGATGCTAAGGTAGGAAAGTGAGCTCCAGTTTTACATCTTTTCCTTTCAAGGGTAAAAATTTATTTCTCAGGAAGTTCATACTGCACATTCCCAAAGAGAATCACATAAGAGAGCAAAAATGGTATCCTCCCCTCATCCTAGAAATAAATAAGAAGGGCATAAAATTTCTTTTTAAAATCACGACACTTGGAAGTTTAGCACCAGCATCCAAAATGAACAAAAAAGGGAAAAAAAAGCATTTACTATATATTTCAGATTTCTTTGGTTGGGGGGGTCCTCCCCCTGTGGTATTAATATTTCTTCTTTCAATTCATATTACCAAAACAGTAAAAACCAGGAAAAAAATATAAACCTAGTGGTCGCTGAAACTGGGGAGGGCCCTCTCTTGTCTCCTGTGATCTCAGCTTGCTGTAACGACCGGCTGACGCTCTTCTTTTGTAGTTGTTGGTTTCATAAAGAACAGTAAACATTCTAATGTCCACTTCTTGATTAGTCTTCCACTTTATTGCTTGAATGTTTCTTTGGTGTTGGTAAGGTCGTGGTCTGTTTTTTGCTTTATTTTTTGAATGGTCATTCATTCTTTAGGTCACCTGGAAAAATTAACAGTGACAAAATGACCAAGAGCCAAAGAATAAAAACATTTACACAGTCCTAACAAGTCAAAAAAAAAACCACAAAACCCAAAAACAAAAACAAAAACCTAATTCCTTATTTAATGAAACTGACAGTAACAAAGAAATCTAAAAAACTTTAAGCAGGTATTAGGTGAAAACCAGAATGAAACCAAATATGATTATAAAGTAAGATTGGCTCCATAATTTGTTCAGTCGTTCTAGCTCTGCTTTTACATTAATAAAATTTCTAGGCTGAGACACTGAGCAGAAGTACAGAAGTAGGAAACAGTGAAGACAAGTTTGCATTGTGGAGAGGTGCTCTTTGCCCTATCGAAGCACCCCACGTTATCTCACTACATCTCTGCAGCAGCCTGGGGGTGTCCAGTCAGTGTGCCATTGCGGGGGGTGGGGGGGCTGTCCAGTCAGTGTGCCATTGCTCAAGTCACCCAGCAAATGAGCAGCGCTGCCTGCACTGGCTACCTAAGCCCCTTGGCTCTCCCACGTCATACTGTACTGCCACAAAAGAAGTAATGTTAGTTATCTAAGGGGGAAGAGGAGTAAAATCCCCTCTAGTTTTTTCTGCAGATCAGTCTCCAGGCACCAAAAGGCCTTTGTCGAGCAAGGGATCAGACTGGCCACTAGGTGTCGCCAAAATAAAAAAAGTGGTGTGAAGGGGTGTCTATGGTTAGAAATTGTCTAGAAAAAAAGTTCCACTAACCCTAACTCTGTCTGAATGTTTCTGGCCCCAAAGCCTTGCAAAAGAAGATCAATGCCAGAGACATTTAACCACCAAATCAGCTCCTGCTACGGCAGAAGCGCGATGGTGACGACGGGTTGACCGATGATGAGTCATGGAACTACTTTCGACTGATTAGTGCCACTACGGAGAAATCGGTGGCACAGAAAAGGCAACACCAGCCCCAGCCCGCGCGCTCACCTGCTGGTGGTGAAGGTGCCTGGGAGCCTGGTGTTACTCAGCACCGCTCTGCTCGGTGGCCGGAGCAGGGTTCTCGGATGGTGCGTCACCTGCCTTGGTCTGAAACACAGAACAGAACCACAGACCACAAACGATTTAAGTCCAGCGACAGTGGAAAGTGCGAGATGAAAGGGTGTCAAAAACTGAGATCTTCCTGCCTGTGAGAGGAAATCTCTGTGCAACATTTTCACTGCTCTCAAGTACAAGTCAAAAGTAACACCCCAGAAGACTGGCTTCCACGTGGCCTGCACGCTCCAGGACAGAAGCTCTACATGCAACACGGGCTCCGTCCGAGGCCGCTTCCTCTCTGTGCAATGACTTGGAGAGCCCTAAAGTGTCGGTGCTGATTTCCCAATTAGTTTGGGTAATTTTTTTCAGAAAATGCCAATGACGCGTTTGCTTGTGTTACAGGCAAGGCAGTCTCTCTCTCTCTCTCTCGCCCCCTATATAAAAACCCCTTGGCTCTCACACTTCATATTGCATTGCCTCAAAAGATATGTTATCAAAGGCAAAAGAGAGGTAAAAACTACTCCAGTTACGCGCGCGTGTGTGTGTGTACACATACTGAACACGTGGCCCGTTTCTATCAGGCACTTTGATAGGCACTGAGGCTGAGAAAATAAAACAAGTGTTCTGCTCTCTGCCCTCAGTAAACAGAATTTAATGGAAACAACAGGGACTAAACTTGGGAAAGAACTAACATTACTTACTATGTGCAGACCCAACACACGTGCGCACACACGGCTCTTAAGCACAATGTCATTATATCTGAAGCGTCACAGGTAAAATGTATACAAAGTGAAAGTGGCAGGCGTGGGAGGGCAAAGCACTCTTAAGACTACCCGGGCAGACTTGACGAAGGGACCGACCAGCTGCTTTACCTCTTTGCCATCGTGCGTAAGAGCATTAAGAGGACGGGGGCGGCGCCGGTAGTTGTAGGGACGCCGGTACCCACGGCGAGCAGATGGCTGGTTTGGACCATTGGCTGCTTGTTGATTCTCTTTATCTTCAGCCTCTCCAACAGCTGGGGCAGGCCGTGGGCGAGGGGGTCCCCTGGAGCAGAGAACACAGAAGAGAACAAGTGCAGCGGGCCAGGGTCCTCCAGGACAGAGTTTTATCTTTTAAAGATTAAAAAAGTCCAGTGATGGCTACTTACTGCTAAAATTAGGCAGCAAATGGAACAAAGATTTGGTGCAAAAATCCTATTTTTCCTCCATTTTCATCATTCACCTAACTCCTTATTTGCCGTGAACAAGCACACTGAACACACTACGTTCCACCAGGCACTTTGATGGGCACTAAGGACGGGAACATTCAACAAGTAAAGTGTTGTACAGTCTCTGCTCTCAGTGAACAAAGTTCAGTGGGGTCGGGGGGGATTAAACAGGGAAAGAAAACTAACATCACACTGACTACACATCAGTGCTAACAAGTTTTCACGTTGAGTATGTAATCTGGGGGCTAATTCTGTGAGCTGGGCTTACAGTAAGAAAACCGAGCAGTTTAGAAGGGCAAGGAACTGGCTGGGTCTTGTGGAACTGCTGCTTTTATGGGTCAAAGAGGCCACCTGGAGATCCCCAAGATCACACACAGCGGGAACTGCCCGAGCTGGGTTCACACCTGCTGTTCTCTCCTTCCTGCTGCCAAAGGCCGTGTCTATAAAGTCTTTCTTGTCTTGAAAGTCCTTAGTAACTATTCATTAGCGTGATCATGTCTAAAACCGGAATGAATCTTTGGAGAAAAAGGACAAGCAGGACAAAACTTTCCCCCAAATAATACACTCACTCTCCTTTCAGTAAACCCACATGCCAGGTTGCCAGGTGGCATAAATATCACTTAGGAATGATGTTCACCTTTTTTCCACTTAAGGCTAAGGCAAAGGAACGGGAGGGCTTATAATATAAAAAGCTTAAAAAGGATCTTAGGGAATCTAGCCCAATTCAGTCTTTATACAAGAGAGAAAGCACCCGTAAGATAACCAAGCTAACGTCAGCATCTTGGACGCATTAGTGCATTTACCCTATTGACAATTGTGGAATATTCTTTATTGTTCATCTTACTGACTGGTGACTGCGTCTTACAGAGCCCAGAAACTTGCCTTAGGAAATACAGCTACTAAATCACAGAGTGGGAATTTAAACAGAGACAATTTATCTGAGCCTGACATAAGCCCTTATCCCAGACCATCTCAGTTACTAAGAACATTCAGAATCCCACAGTCTGATCATGTTCAAGTTAAGCAAATATAAAAACTGCTTTGCTACAGGGATAACTGAAAATTGGAATTAAGGGGAAAATGTTCATACCGCCACCTGAAAACTTCTACTGCCAGGTCCCCCAAACTCGGGCACGCCGGCAAAGCAGTCCCTTCTTCAAACCCCACAAGGGATGCGCAGCACAGACCCCCGCCCCAGCCCGCCTCCTGCTCCGCGGGTCCCGAGCCCCCCGAGCCCCCCCCGCCCCCCGCTGGCGCTAGGAGGTGTCACCCACCTGCGGTACCTTGGGCGGTAAGTCGGGTTCCTGTGGACCGGCCCCTGAAGCTGTGCTCCCTCCGGGGCTCCGTCCTTCATCTCGCCGATCTCACCAGCCTAGAAGAGGGCCATGAGCCCGAGAGTGAGCGTCACACCCCAGGACACGAGAGAGCAAGAACACAGCTGCATTCCCGACTGCTTTGTTTTTAAGTAAAAAGGAAAACGCTTCATTACAAAGCTGGGGGCTCAGGTAGAACAGTGCACTCCCTCCTGAGAGATCCTTGTGAATGACAGGAAGGAAAGAGAAATTCATTCCCACGAGAGCGGGCTTATGCTTTATTCCAGAGCACCTAAAATATTAATTTTAACATTCTCAAGTGTTCCACTCAGCCCTTGAAAGAAAGTCCACCTTATAAAAGGAAAAGGAGTGAAATACACCCTCTGAGCAATCCACCTTTTCAACCCTTTCCAACTCGGGCCTGCTGATTCCACAAATGTCGGATACCTTCAATACCAGCAGTGCTCTCGCGCCCCAGAAAGCTCTCCCACGCCTCACTCTGCCGCGTGCTGCATCTGAACGCCAATGGCACCCTCACCTGATTCCACATTTTCTCATTTTTGTCCTATTATTCCAGCATAACATTTAAAAATACGGAATTTACTTCCTTCATGATAAATTCATTTTAAGCTGGGGGAATAAAATTGACTTACTGTAGAACCACACCAGGAGCAGAGAGAACAACTGAAAACGAACAAAACACCACTGACAACCTCTGGCTTCTTTGACAACAGTCAGAGCTCAACAGCTGGCCCCGCAAAGCTAATGTCCCTTCCTCCTCCTCATTTCACTACAAAGAGCGAAGCAACAGAAACCAGATTCGCTTCTTCTCTCACAACCAGCTCCACCAACCTACCTGTATTTGTATTATTGGTCCACTCATCTCCCCGCCTGTCACCTCCCAGAGCACTTAACTCTCTCGCCACTGTTCATTTTTTCCTTTCTCTCACTGCATTCCAATCATACAAACATGGTGAAATAGCACCCCTCATTGTTTAGTTCAAAGAGCCACAAACTTGTGGGGAAGTTGAATATGGAGCCTCATCCTCAGCCCCCACTCAGGTTTTAGGGACCCCCCCCCCCCACCACCGTGACCTCGACAGCTGAGAGACCCCATCAGGCCACACGCTGAGATATTCTCCAGTCAATACTTGGCTTTGGTGACCTTGGCACTTTTTAAAGATTACAGGCCAGTTGTTTTGTAAAATAGCCCCTCCACTTGTGTTGCCTGGTATTCGAGTGTATACATCTGTGATTGGGGTGCCCCCAAACTGCAGCTGCATTCTTCTGGGCGCCGTCGGCTCAGACGCGTCTGTTTCCATCTGTACCATTACTGACAAGGCCACTCTGAGAAGTGGCCGAGGCGCTATTTGCCAAGCAAGGTGTCGCCAGAGTTTGTCCTTCCCCCCGCGTGACTAATGAGGGTTTTGTGGGGGGAAAAAAAAAGGCACTTTCAAAGTCTGCAAAGATTCCATCCCTCACCAGCTTCCCCATACATTTATTTATTTCTATCTGTATAGACGCATGGCTCTCTGTTTTATTCAATGAGTTTTAATCTGTTACTATCATTACTGACCAATGGGAACCCTTTCCAGCTGGCTCATGTGCTTCTGACCAGTCTCCAACATTCTTTGAGCACTTCCTTGCTCTCTGGCACAAGATGTTCCAAGCTCACATTGTGCTTTTGCTGGCCCAGATCTAGAAACCGTCATTTCTCCAGAGGAGTGACTTTTTATCAGACAACGGTCTTAAAAAATGAAAACTTGAGGACCCTGTATGCTCGATGGTGGGGGGGGGGGGTGTCAGTGATTCAGGGCACTGAAGTGAACAGAACTCAAGAACACAAGCACGTACACACAAACTCACACACAAATACTGAGAGCTACTCGTACATAAATAACTGCGTGCCTCCATACGACATGGAGCTGGGAACCTTAATCTGTCCACCCGTGGCCTTGGGAGTAAGTGGGTGAAGGGAGGATGAGGGAGACCAGCACACAACGCGCTCAGTGTAAAACCAAAACCAAATCAGAGCCCTCACCGCATACCTTCCAGCTCCTGCTCCTTTTCTTCAAGCTCCTTTACAGAGAGTCACCAAAAGAAAACCACCAGCGCCACCACAGAAACCTCCTCAAAGAGAACAGACAGCTCCTCTTCCTCACACGTGGCTCGGCTCTCTTGAACCCACTCTAGTCAGACGTCTGTCTTCACACACCACCAGCCTCCAGGTTGCCAGACCCCGTCATCAAGCCTCAGCCAACTTCCTCTAGACACCAGCTTTTAGCACAGCACCTCCTGAGCCGCCTTCCCCCGCCTGTTACTGCCCTTTGCTGGACTCTCCTCACCTTCCCAGTCTTTAGCCGATGAGCCCCGGACCTCAGTCCTAGGATCAGTTTCTAGCTACCCTCATCTTGTACTCAATCCCCCCCGTCCCCCTCCCCCGCCTTTAAATACCACATGGGGTGTTTGTGGTGTGTGGTTCTGCACAGTCCACGTGTGTGTGTGTCCCCAGCCCCGTGTCTCCCCTCCAGGCTCCCTTCAACCTTTGCGCCTGTCACCCCTTTGCCATCCTTGTCCTATCCCAGCACCTGACGGACACACTCCAGTGAGCTCCGTTTAGTCTCTTCTCAAAGACATCCCCAAGACTCTGTCAGCCGCCTGATGTGAACCGCACCTTTGTCCCTCCAGCCCCTTCCACCTCTGGGCTGTGCTTTTCTTTTTCTGCCGACTGGACCTCTCCACGTAGAGGCATAATTTCACATGGGAAAAGACCTCCCGCTGATTTCCATCGCTCCCCCCAAATCTGGTCTTTCTTTAGTCTTCTACATTGCAATCAAAACCCACAAAAGTATCCTTTACTGCTCACACCACACATCCAGTCCATCATTAAACACAACCACCACTATGCCCAAAACACTTCCTCTCTGACCCCAGCACAGCTCCGGTAGCCTGTGCTGCTGCCGTCTCGCCACAGGGAGACCACGGCAGCTGGTCTGCCGACTTCTCTGGTTGCCTCCTGTGGTCCAGACCCCACAAACAGCGTGATGACTGCCCTCTGCAAATATTTTAGCAAAAAAGGCCTGTTGGGCCTCCCTGGTGCACAAGTGGTTAAGTCTCAGCACTAGGAAGCTAGCCGCAGCCACTGCAGCACGAGTTCGATCCCCAGCCAGGGAGCTTCCCACCGGGCGCAGCAGACCTCTCCTGTCTCCCCGCTGCTCCCCTCCGCTTTGTACTTCAGTCGATCTGCCTGTTCTGCTCCTTTCTCTGTCTCTGGTGAATCCTCTCACCACCCCTCACCTCTGGCCTACACCCCAGTTCTTGTATGCATAAATAAATACATCTTAAAAAAAAAAGGCCCGTGGACCCTAAACCCAGGCTCTACCCCCTTCTCCTCACTGATACCATCTCAACCCCGTGAACTGCTCTTTAGCTCTCTGCAAGCTAAGCTGCTTCTGTCTCACAAACACTGATTCGCAAAACAAAATCCACAGACAGCAGTTGAATCGACATGTGTAACGGATGAGAGCTTTTTCTAGAATGGCAGAATGGGAAGAGTGTGGGCAGACAGAGTGAACTGAAATCAAGCTCTGCCACTTTGTGCCCACATAACCCCCTTGCTGATTTTTAGAAATACTCAAATCTCTTTGCAACAGCACACATGGAAACCACTGCCAACTGTAAGAAGCCGTAGGGTAGCCTGAACATCAACTGATTTCAAACATCTGTGCTTCGTAGACGCCAAGCAATGTCACGCTTTCCTCCATCAAATAATTCTTTTCTCAAAGGCTACAAAGAGTTGGTAGTGATTCAGGAACCAATCTGACTGAATTTTCAATTACATGAAATTATTATCTTTAAAAATGCAAGTGGGGCCTCCCCGGTGGCGCAAGGGGTTAAGTGTCAACATTATGAAGCTGTCAGCAGCCACTGCAGCACGAGTTCGACCCCCGGCCAGGGAGCTTCCCACATGGCGCAGCAGACCTCTCCTGCCTCGCCCCCTGCTCCCCTCAGCAGTGGATTTCAGTAGATCTGCCTGTTCTGCTCCCCACTCTCTCTCTGGTGAATCCTCTCACCCCCTGTACCTCTGGCCTGCACCCCAGCTCTCATATGCATAAATCTTAAAAAAAAAAAAAAAAAAAGGAAAATGGAAGTGGTGTGGTCACTGATGCGTCATGCTAGAATATGTCCTTGGACAGGGAGATACCACTGGCCTGTACAGGGTCCTTTTCTCCTTTTCTCCCTGCTGTCCAATAATTTCATAGTTCTGCATATAACAAAAAATAACGGCAAGGACATTTCTCCTTCACCTCAATAATGTTTACCCCCAGGCATCTGTTTATACCTTTAAATCACTACGCTGACACACCTGACGTGACCTAGTTCTTCAGAAAAACGTTTTCACTTGCTGCTGCTGGTCATCTTCATCAGGGCTCTTAGTAACTGCACATCTAAATATGGTGTGTAATGGAAAGATTCTCAGGGAAACCACTGAGGCATCTAAGACAGCTTTCATTTCGGCTACAGACTGGGTCAGACATGCAGCCCAAGTTAAAAACAACTAAATGCAGTTATCAGCGCACCTGTACAAAAAGTAGCTTCGACCTCTCGGCACCACCACAACCGCACCAAAACGACGCGCGTGGCGTCTCCCCCGCCCTCATTTCCTAGAAGCCCAGACGGCCGCCCTGAAGAAACCCACCGCGCCTCGTGGGCCTGACCTCTCCATGTATGCATGTCTGCTTGTTATTTTTAGCACATTTGTCAGGGACAGCTGCTGCACGGGGAAGGCAAAAACAAGGAGCAATGCAGAAAGCACAGTCATGGGTGATGGGGTCGGGGAAGGGGAGCAGAGGACACACTGAACATAACGTTCAGTCAAAACACTTAGTGGGAAAACAAAAACCAAGGACGATGAGAGGAAGACGTCGTCGTTCGTGGTAACAAAAGTGACCTCCTCACCCGAGCTCTCCAAGCCTCCTGGGAACTGCCAGGTTGGCATAACAACAATAGTTGTGTCACTATCTGGCGGTAAAAGAGGAGAACCCAGCAGTCACCCGCCACCTTCCCTCCGCATTCGGCCTTCTTAATAAATGACGGCATCTCATCTAGAGAGGTTCTCTCTCCGGAGGCACCTCACCAAAGTCTTTGCCTTTGATGTAATCATCACTAGCCCGTGGTGGAGGCACATTATTTCCTCATTTAATGGGCTGACAATTACTCTTGATCAACTTTGGTTTTCTCAAAAGCTCACAGATAATTAAGCAGCAGGGCGGAGGCCCGATTCCAATCTAGGCCCGCCCGGCTCCAAAGTCCAAGCACTCACACTTGCCATCTGTCTCCCCACCCCACTACTTTGATTCTGGCGGAAACTGGAAGCTGTACCCTCGGCGCCAGGCACCCAGTGCCAGGCCTGGCTCGTGAGGCTGTGCGTGTAGCAGTGGTACTAGAGGCTGCTCTGAAAAGTCTGGCGGCCCGGCCTCAGCTTTTGCAGCATCAGGAAGCCACAAGCAAGGTTGTACTTCCGGCAGCTGGTATTGGAGGAGGAGGAAGAAGAGGAGGCAGAGGAAGGATGAAGGGGTGAGGATGGCTGAAGAGAAGTCCCAGGTGCATTTTACCTGCATTCTGTTGGGATGGGGAAAGACCCGTGAGCGACGGTCAAAGGTCTGTCCCACGTGGTAAGGCGGGAACCGCCGCTGCCGGTACTGAGGGCGATACTGGGGGCGGCGCAGCTGACTCCGGGCCCCAGAGAACTGCCTGTCAGTGGCAGGGGGCTCGAATCCTTCACTGCTGCCGCTCCCTTCCTCCTCCTCCTCCCCAGCGTACTAGCGAAGCAAAGAAACAGAGATTCAGAAGAAGTTTCAGCAAGGAAAGAGCCAAAGAATACCATTTAGAATGAATATCACCAAAAGAAAAAAAATCTTCCCGTGAAGAAACCACCCCTTCCATTATACCGACAAAATGCATTTAGCCCAGGTGATCGGGCGATGACCTGGGCTAAACTACATTGCGATTAAAGTAGATCTGTGCAGATAAAATACCAAGCAGAAAGCAAGAGCAATCTATAATGAATGTCATAGTCATCTAATTAAATTGATGAATGTTAATTCACCAAACACCCAAAGGACATCTTCAGGTTTATAACGTTTAGCTCTGCCAAATGTCTCTCCCCCAAGCCTTTATTATCCTGGGAGGGGGATAGTCAGGGCAAAGTCACAAAACATTTTGTGGTGTTGAAATTGTATACTTCCTGCCGCAGTTTTCGAACGTGTGTGGGTCTCTGAAACCCCTTCATGTCTAACCATCTTCGCAGCACTACTGAGATGCTCTCTGCCTTTCCTCCATCTGAGTCTCTCTCAGCAGTGTGGAGGGGGGTCTCCCAGAAGCTACAATGACAAGTGTTCTCTCAGCAAACTACTGGAGACGTGAGAATCCAGCTGCCTTCTGTGAAGCCAGCCATCAGAGATTTGCAAAAATCTAAAGCAACACCACACTTCTCACTCCATTTTAAAAAAGTTTTCATAAATAATGTTATTTACATGGAGTGAGCTTATTTTGAATCAAATTCTGCTTTAATTTCTAATACAACAAATATGAATAGATATGGGTTTGCAATAACATTGGAGCATGTAAATATGTCCAAAACCAAACGGTTTGAGACCACTGATGTATGTCATGATTTTCTCAGTAAGCTTAGGGATAGGGTTTAATAAGTTTCAACAGGCAGTGGTAAGATCTAACATAGGCAGTGTCAAAATGCAGACCTTACGAAACACGGGAATTATCAACTCATTTTACAGTTTTTCCTGTATTTAAACTGTATTCTACAATAACATTTTATATGTAAAAATATAAACAGCCAAGCAGCCCGCAAAGATTTTTTTATTGCAGATCTTACTTTAAGGGGGGGACAGACAAGTACCAGAGGTAGACTCTGAAGGGAAATGACGATAATTTTTAAAAATGAACATATTAAAAACAAAACAAGACCACTTCTTTTGAGGCTGAGGGGATATAAAAGTTAGAACCCCCGGTGTATGTCCACATATGGGCAACTAAATTCCCAAAGAGAAAAGTTAAAGCTTCAATTAGTCTAATTTTGGAAAAAACAAATAGTGCTAACACTTCACAAAAACATTATTGGCTGTGATCCTCAATTATGTGAAGACATTAGCAGAGAAAATATTCACCAAAACATTAAGTGTGAGAGTGCAGAAGCTGTTTTTCTTTTTAGGACTGTCTGGATCTTTTTGAGTTTCATACACTTGTCTTTCCCAGAGTAAGCACAATGGCACCGCCCCAGCCAGACATGCTTTTGAGAGCTACTCAATAAGCTGTCAGGACTTGAAGACACCACAACAGAAAACCTTCATGTATGTTTACCATCAGAATTTTGATGATTTTATGTCTAGACATCTTCCATATGCCTCTACCTTCTGAATTTCCAGTTGAGGAGAAAAGTCTTTAAAGAAAAATTTGTCACTAATGGTTTCTTTCACTTTTACTTGTGGATTAATCTGGGGGATTAAAATAACCTCAACTTGAGCTCCTGACCCTGAACCGGGAGGAGTCATTGTAGCTCATTCCTACTCCTGGGTCCTACAAGGTTGATTATTAAAAAAATCAACAGGATAAACCAAGCAGGGGTAAAAAAAAATATAGAAATAGCCCAACAAGATGTCATGGAATCTGATAAAAATCAATTAGGGTGGATATGAAGATGATAAAGAGGAAAAAGAGCATTTATGTAAGCAGGATATAAATACCAAAGCAGAAAGATATTTCTTTCTCAATCTGCAGATACTGCATTCGGGTAAGGTTTTTCAAAAGTTTTTCTTGGATGATATACAGACACCAATCCTTGCTCATCTTGAGTTTTAGTCTACATGGTATTGCTCTCAGCTACTCAATCTAGAAACATCAGAAAAATTAGTCAAATCTTTACCACCACCAATGAATGGGATTCTCTTGGGTGTGTCAAGAAAACTGCAAATTGAACCTAAGAAAGCTCCAACCAGACATGGTTGTAAACCCTTTCTCCTGGATTACTACCAACCTAAAGAACTAAAAATCTGGAGAACTATTTACTGCTTCTTTACTTTCACATCATTTAGCTGCGCTAAACGGCTACTTAGTGGAGGCAAATTCTTTAATGCTGGTGGGCTGTACTGTTTATTGCCGATGCCCAAGCAATGCCCATTCTTCCTTGCCAACCAAATGTTGATTTTCTGAGAGGTCAGCAGTGCCAGCACAGAAAGATGAGTGACAGGCTGAAGCCAATCACAGGTGAATACAAGACCCAATGAAGCAGCTTTCTGACCCCCCCCCCCCGGCACTGCCTACCTTAATTAAGCCTGGCTACAGGGTAACTAAATGTTCCCTACTTGCAGCCAAACAGCTACAGACTGATACAACATCTGAATGGCAAGTTTCAAGGGGACATATGGCGATGGCTGAATTCTCAGTCCCCAACCACCCCTGCCCCAAATCACTGTGTGTCTCCGGGTCTCCGGGAGAAGATGCACCATTATCTGCTCCCACTATGTACACTTAATTTTCGATGTGCAAACCTTTTCAATCACTCATTAGGAAGAGACGACATACATTACGGGGAGGCCCACGGCGTCTGCCATAGTAGCCACGTCTGTAACGGCGCCGATCAGCAGCGTAGCGGCTCCCTTCGACGGGAACCCCATCTGGGCCGGTCACATTGGCTGCTTCCGCGCCCTAGGGAAGGCAGCAGAGAGAGAGAGGGTCTCAGACTTTAAGGCAAGCTACACTGGCCTCCCCAAACAATCAGTGGCAAAGACTGGCAGGATGTCCTAACAATTTCAGCTGTCACCTCAAAACCAGACCCCAGTTTTTTGTTGTTGTTGTTGTTTTTAAAGATTTATTTATACATACAAGCTGGGGTACAGGCCAGAGGCGTGGGGCGCAAGAGGGTTCACCAGAGACAGAGTGGGGAGCAGAACAGGCAGATCAGAAATACACTGCTGAGGGGAGCAGCGGGCGAGGCAGGAGAGGTCTGCCGCGCCATGCGGGATTCTCCCCGGCCGGGCATCGAACCCGCATCGCGCGCTGCTGACAGCTCCACAGCTCAGCGCCTAACCGCTGCGCCACCAGGGAGGCCCAAGACTCCAGTTTTAATAAGGTGAGCGAGGAGTTGATGTCCTGACTTAAACGGCCCAGGCTTGTTTGCTCGCGCCAGTGAAACTCTGCCTTCTGGTTTGGTCATACTCACGAGCACTATACGCCTCCTTAAAAAACAAACTGGAAAACACAATGCAGCAACACTAGACCAGGAAGAACATGCTTCAATGGAAAAGTATGGAGATAATATTATCTTCCTAGAAATTGCTGGAACCTGTTACGTGCCTAGAGAATCCCTCCCCTGGGCGCCCAGGGCTCTGTCCACCGCGGACGCTTCCACCCACCTTGGCAGCAGCAAGAGGGAAGGGCCCCGACTTAGTAAGTTTCCACACACAGAACTACCTCTTTAACCTTCCTATTATTCCTGGATACAGTGCTTCAAAAATGTAAGAAATTTAAACAAAGGCGATCCAGAAGAGTCTGTTTCACACTCTATTTCAAACCCTGAAGTTCTGAAAACAGACAGGGAAAATTAACCTGGCAAAACACAATTTTGAGCTGTGATGGGACATTAGAGATCAGTAGAAGTCAGCATTTGCTGGTGATGATTTGAAACGCCAAGATTTTTGCAGAATGCCCTGGGGGATCATATTGGCAAAGAACTCATGTATATTAAATGAAATAAATTGTTTTTCTTTCAAAACAGAACAGTTTGAGCCCATCTAAGAATACAGACTATGGGATGGTGTGTATGTACGTGCCAGAGCCCATGAATGGAGTTAACCAGTCATTTATTCAGTTAGTTTATGATTCAGCTGCCACAATTAGCTGCCATGGCAACTTAGCATATTTGGCTTTAAAATGTTTTTATTCATATTCGAGATCATTTTACTGCTATATGTAATAGCCTATTTGCTAAAAACAAAGCATAAGGGACACCAGTGACACTGGAATTAAATATATAACAGCATGAAAAAATTCTTCAGATGACCCATTAGCTCACGGGGTTGAATTCATCTTAACATAGTTAACTCTACAATCTTAAGATGCTTTCAGCTTTCCAAAATCCAAGCCAAAGAGACAATACAATGATTACATTCAATTTGCATCTTCTTTTGCTGAGATTAAAACACTCTGTAGTGTATTATTTATGCATAGATGCTTATAATTCATGGCCTAAAATGTTATATTCTTTAAAAAGAAATTTTTCTCCAAAGCAGTTCTTACCAACTTTTAACGCGACAAAGCAGTTAAATTTTAATCTACACTTGAATATACATTTGGTACCAAAATAAAGTCACTTTAAATCTTGAGAAATTAGTTTTCCCTTCTATTATTAGTATTCATTGTTTATTAAATGAGAAACTAAAATGTCCTTTCATAATATATCCAAGAACGTTCGTAATAACATTCAATGACCAAAGATAGTTCTTCTTAGTCCGTTCTTGCTGCAAAACAATCTGAGGTGATGTTAACTCATAAAGAGCTGAGAGACCATTTACTGTGAGGAAACTCCATGCCCACACACCTTAGTACCCAGTCACTGTTTTTCTCACCTTCTCTCCTTCAACCACATCAAACTCTACAGTTTCTCCATCTCCTACGCTGCGCAGATATTTCCGTGGGTTATTCTTCTTGATGGCAGTCTATCAAGAGAACAGAAAATTCTAAATGAAGAATATGTCAACATGGGCCACATGTGTCATTGCTCTCCTGGCTCCCCGGCACACTGAAGAAACTATTGCTTCACGGTGACTTTGCAAAGGTATCATTTTCCCACTAACCTGGATCTGCAAAAACCAACAGAAAAACACTAAAAATCTACATTCTGGATTCATGCAATCCTTCAAAATTTATTTTGAGAGATACATTCAGCAGAAGGTGGAGCTACCACATCCTTCTGTTACCGTCTGGCCACCATAGACACCACACTGGATGGAGCAGTTCCCGGAAACTCTTAACTGCCCTCCACAGGGGGGTCGGAGGGCAATGCTCTCCTGACATCACACACACACACACGAGCACACATATTAGGTGAGGTGTTTCTGTCGATAAGAGAAACTGCTCCCCTCCAGTGGAATTTCAAACTGCGCAGAGGGAAAGATGAGGAATATTAGAAAAAAGAAATCAAAAACACCAAGAGGGAAAATGGTTCTCATAGACCATACAAAATATCTCAGGAATCTAAACAGCACTGATAATCTGGCCTCTTCTCTGCACCTTCTACCCCCAGTTTTGTGGATAAGGAAGCATGAGGCTGAGATCACCAAAACACAACCAGGGAAGGAGAGGGGGCGAGCAGGCAGGGGGCCCCCACATCGCTGAACTGAATCTACACAACATTCACCGAACAGCTTTGCCATCACGCCATCCTGTCAACTCGCCCCGACAGCCGTGGCTGGAAAGAACATGAAAGGGTTAACGAAGACGCCACCGGCATGAAGCATCTGCGCCCAAGTCTCTGCTTATGAACAGGCCTCCTTTTCCGATCAGAGGAAGGGAGAGAGTAACTCCTGCAGTGACTCTCCATTTCTTCAAGCCAGTCTCTCTCAACAGTTAAAGGGGCTCTGAGTTTCTGTGGAACTAGGTCAACCTTATTTTATAAAGCGATTAAGCATGTGTAATCCAGCCCTTCCCTTACTCTGAGTAGGAGGGAGAAGAAAAAAAAAACTAAAATGACTGCGCCAATAGGGCCGAGACCTCACCCACAGAGGGAAAAAAGGCAGCTCAGGACAGACTCTGTGCGCACGCAGTCTCAACAGTCAGCCATTCCAAAAACAGCCCCTCCTGGGCCGGCTCGTTCCCTTTTTCCTGTTAAACTGGGCAGGCCTCAACACATCGAGGTGACTCACCACAACCTCATGAGGGCTGGAATCAGGTCATATTCTCACAGGCTATGGAGCCGCCACCAGCACAGAAACTGGCAAAGTCCTTTACTCTCGCCATCACCAAATCTAAGTGCTCCTACCCCAAAAGGCCCATCATCCTCCAGGTTTTATAAACAACAGTTCCTTTTAGTGTTACAGCCTTAAAAGTTACTGTATCTGAACCAAAAATCTCATCAAGTAACCTAGGCACGAAACAGAAATACATCCAGTCAAGCAGAAATAGAAATGATCCAAACCACAACCAGGGAGGCCTCACGCTCAGCCATCCCAGTCTCCCCCCGCCACCCCCCACACACACACACATTACAGACCTAAACAGAAAGGACCAGAAAACCAGATGCTTGGCGGAGCCGGGAGGTGAACATGCTGGGGTTAGCCAGCAGCTGCCACTTCGCTTCCCTGGTTGTTTTGCACTAAGAACGCCACACGCATTTGCGACAATTCAGTGAAAACTAAATATGCAAAGAGAACATTTAGGTAGTAGCATTCCTTCTCTAGAGCTCTTTTGAAAGGCAAGTCCAGGACACATTGTAATAAAATTACCAAGCCCTTAAGCTAATGGTGTCAAGGAAAGCTAAGGGACTTCTAGACACAGGGACACCGTGCTTTCCCTGTCTCGCCCGTTTCCTGAACTCCCTTCACATCTGAGGGAACGTGGCCCTTTTGACCTGGACCTGTGCTAACCAGGCCCCAGCAGAACAGCATGAGGACTGTCCCGGGATTGAGTTTTCTCCTGCCTTGTCTACACACACCCCAGCAGTCTGCTTAGTTCAAGCTAGAGCTGCCCTGGTAAAGGAACTCAACCAACACCCCGCCGGGCAAAAACCAGACAGCGCCAGCCAAACACGCAGGAGGAATCCCAGATGGAGAGAAAAGGACGCTAATGTGGAAACAGATGTTTTAGTTTTGCGAAGGCCTCAAAGACTACCAATTAGAAAGTGGTCCTCCTGAGTGACGCCATTCAACTGCAAGAGTAAAACAATTTAAAAACAGTTAATATGATGGGATGCAAGAGTTTATCTGCCCACCTGAGAGTGTGGGATTGAGTTCCCTTGCCAACACAAAAGCACAGAAAGCCTTGAGAAAATTCACAGGACTTCATTTTTTGGAAAGGAAGATTAGACACCCTTCTCCTCACACAACCAATGGACCCATTTATTATACCTCTTACCTGATGTACAAATACATCTTCTTTGGTGTCATTTCTGTTCGGAGACAAAAAGTTCACAATTAAAGGGACTAAGTATAAGGGAAAACTTCAAACGACAGGTGTCTCAGGAGTTCAGACCCCGAGACCTCACAAGACAACATGCATTTCTGTTTACCCTCTAAACCCCGGGCGGATGCTGAGAATCAAACTTCTAAACCTGCAAGACACCCGCTGCCACCTCCCCGCACATGACTGCAGCGCACACATCCAAGCGGACAGATCTGACATACAGGGACATTCCTGTCAGCTCTCTCTCAACCACGTGGTATGTAACCGAGCCCCAGATTTCCCTCCCAGCAAAAGCAAAGCAAAACAGTTAGAAGGACAGAGCACAGCTGTGAACGAGGCTCTCCTTACACTGAAACCTAAAACAGTGCTCCCTCCACCACCACCCTGCCCCAACGCTCTTTGCCTACCCCCAACACCCCAGGCAGACAAGGAAGCGATGTTTTTTAAGAAGTGGGAGGAGAGAGCAAAGAAGATGATGATATCATATAAAAACATCATCAAGCTCTCAACAGCTCACAGTTGAGTTCTCATTCCTGTATGGTTACTAGTTAGAAATGTTCAAAGAAAACATGAAGGTTACTACACTGGACTTGGACCAGACCGGGGCAGATGCAACTTACTTACTTGCTGGTCGTGTGACCTTAGAAAAGCTGCTTAACAGGTCAAATACTCCACTCCTCCATCAGTGAAGTTATAGGGATGGGTTCAACCATCCTACGGCCTTTCCTAAGACCTCCCCTCCACACACCGCTTTTGACTAGAATTTACAACCGAGTTATCTCCCAGTATTCTGGAAATGGATTTTAATGACTAGTGAATGGCCAGTCGCTTAGAAATGAGCATACTTACAGTGCACAGGAATGTGAACACTTATATAAGCTATGAATAAAGTACAGCAAAGGATATAAAACTGCTGGTGCCACAACATGAACAAATATTGCAGACAGGCAGAGAGACGTAGACACACATACCGATTTATAAATCCATATCCATTTCTGACGTTGAACCATTTGACAGTGCCAAGGACTTTGGTGGCTAAAATAGGATTAAGCAGATAAATTAGTATCTGACCTCCAAGGAGATAAAGCTTGCATCACTCAGGTCTTGACAGCTTTTTATAAAATCTAAACATACCTGAGGAAGACATTAAAAACTTAATTCCAACATATATTAGTAAAAGAAAACAGAGCAAGCTGGGCCTCCCTGGTGGCACAACGGATTAAGCTAAGCGCAGCGCCCCTGGGGCTGTCAGCAGCTGCATGGTGAGTTCGATGCCCAGCCGAGGAATTTCCCACATGGCGCAGCAGACCTCTCCTGCCTCGACCACTGCTCCGCTCAGCAGCGTATTTCGGTCGAGCTGCCTATTCTGCTCCCCACACTGTCTCTGGTGAATCCTCTCACTACCCTACACCTCTGGCCTGCACCCCAATTTGTATGCATAAATAAATCTTTAAAAAAAAAGAAAAAAAAGGAAAACAGAGCAAGTCAAGACATCCTAGGAAAACCCTTCTCCAAAGACTAAATCCTCCTTGTCATAAGAAGCACTAAGTCTATACAATTCTTTAGTGATTCCATTAAGAAGCGTGACTTAAAGAAAACAAATAAAAAATGTTCTTTAAGATTAAAATATTAACACACACACACACACACACACACACACACAAAAAAAACCTGTGTAAGTGCAAACGACGGGCTGTGAGCAGAGAGAATGTGGACAGATGAAAAAAGTAAGTCCCAGTGATCTTACTACATTTTAACACCGAAATATTAGGCAGACCTTCCTGGGTCCTTGTTGCTAAGCTACGAAAACATAAAGTGACTTGTCTGCGGTTGTCAGCTGGGGGACCCAGAAGAGGCGTCAAGAGTTAGGACAGAACTGATGCTGTCTTCATCTAGTTCCATACCTATCACCCGGAGCCTCTCTCCCAGCCCCCTACAAGGAACAGGCCTTTTCACACAGTGCCAAATTTGGGGTTTAGCTGCATTGTTTACCCTATTTCCTGGGGTCAGTGGAAACCAAAGGTTTTTTCCTAGAAAAACCCCTTTGCTTGATTATTGTTGCCCCCTTCCATCATGAGTAGGACCATTTCCATTTAACACCAGATTTTAACAAGATGTCCAAGAGGACTTTAAGCAAACAGAATGGTCATCTAACCTGCACTTTCAAATTGCAGATTCAAACTGATGTCAGCCTTCAAGCATGATTTGAGATGACTACTTTGACTCAATTGTGAATGCCAAATTCAGTTCCTCTAGGAAATGCTTATGCCTAAATTCAGGAAATGCATAAAGCAATTACCAAGACTCAGTGAAACAGGAAATCTGACAATAGAGCACCTAAAAAAAAATTTCGTAGAGAATGAAAGTAACAATTAACATTAAGCCATGCTGCCTCTCAGTGAGATACAAAGTTTTTAATTTCTAAGGCTAAACAATAAGGATTTGGCTTTTAGCTTTCAAGACTAAAATAGTAATTAGGACTTGCTTTGTTGTGGGCAGGGTTAGTTCTGAGTTTTGCTAGACTGATATGCTTCAGGGTAAGTATTTTAACTTTTTGTAAAAAAAAAAAAAAGATAAACAGAAACCCCTTTATGCCTTCCAAAGTCATTCAGCCCACCACCAACGGAGCAATTTCCAGCTCTAATTCCAAGTAAGGAAGATCTCTCCACTGAAGAGATTCAACCCTTGGAATCCACAATTTAAGAGAGTGAAGGAGAAAAAAAATATGTATAAGATCCAAAGGTACACAGAACAGGCCTACTTTTGATAAATTATATGCTTTTAAGCACATTATTTCAAATCATAGGCTTTTTGAACCTCTTCTCACTTGCCCCAAAATTAATGACCTAAGAAAATATAAAAGCAGGAATTGTTTTCAACTCATTTTCACATAGTTAATAGGACACAATGTCAGCAGAATAATCTTGAGTAGAAAGGCAACACCAGTTTAATTGGGAACAAAAGGTAAAAAAGAGATTTTCAAGTCTCACTTTAATCCAGGCTGAAGGTTATCAAAGTAACTTCCCAGTGGAGGGTTTTTGGTTTTTGGAGGTTGTTTTTTTTTTTGTAATTTCCTAAAATTCCAAATATATTTCCATTGACTTTGTAAGGTCAAACACATTCATTTACACTTCTCACTTTAAAATCATAAACTCACTTCCCCTGCACAAAGGCAGAGGGAGGAATGGAAGAAGACCACACTTTACTGAATGAAGTTTTGATTCACTCAGGTAAAACTATCTACCCCAGCTTACAGTTATACTCTGAAGTTAAAGACCGTTCGTAAAAACTGGAATGGAAGAATCCAAAAACAGAATTCCATTTCAGTCAACACTGCGCCTGGCACATTTGAGGAACCCATGTGTTTGCTTGGCAAAGGCAAGGAGATGGCAGAACACACTGGACAGAAGCGAGCCATGTGGCAGTGTCATGCAGACACTGTCCTTCATTTGGAGGGCTGGAGGAGTGAAAGATGGAAGACATTAAAATCCATCGTCAGAGATGTGGTAGAGGCTTGAGAGCTGTCAGCAGTTGTGGAAATTAACTTTATCTGTGTCCTTTAAGTTTAAAATTCAGAAGTTTAGTTAAGATCCAGAAGGGGACAAAGGATCAGTGAAAAACTGAAAAACACAAAAATAAGGTCTCGTTAAGAAGATAATACAGGGCCTCCCTGGTGGCGCAGCGGTTGAGCGCTGCGCTGTGGAGCTTGTGAGTTCGATCCCCGGCCAGGGAGAATCCCACATGGTGAGGCAGACCTCTCCTGCCTCACCCGCTGCTCCCCTCAGCAGTGTACTTCTGATCTGCCTGTTCTGCTCCCCACTCTGTCTCTGGTGAACCCTCTCGCCGCCTCACGCCTCTGGCCTGTACCCCAGCTTGTATGTATAAATAAATAAATCTTAAAAAAAAAAAAAAAGAAGATAACACATCTTAGAGCAACTTTGGATGACCCAAGATTGTCTCTCATTTTGCATGGAATTTTCGAGAAACACCTGTCGGAAACATTATCATGATACAATACTGACTATTACAACCTCCAGTCCAGCAAAGTGTGGGGTATTTTGTTTCTTAAGCTCCACAAGTTACGTATGGCAAGCTGTTTAGCAATAACTGAGTAAAAACCCTGGAAAAACAGGCCTCTCAAAGTGGAGAATGTGGAATGCTGTTAGAAGATCTTCCAATTATTCCCTCACATTTTTCTTCCTCAAAAATTGGGCAGTCAGGGGGCCTTCCTGTTGGCACTAGGGGTAAAGTCTTAGCACTATGAAGCTATCCAGAGCCACTGCAGCAGGAGTTCGATCCCCAGCCAGGGAGCCTCCCACATGGCACCTCTCTTGCCTTTGCCCCCTTGGCTCCCCTCAGCAGTGTACTTCAGTAGATAGGCCTGTTCTGCTCCCCACTCTGTCTCTGGTGAATCCTCTCACCCCTGCACCTCTGGCCTACACCCCAGCTTTTATATGCATAAAAAAACTGTTAAAAAAAGAAAATTGGGCAGGCAAGGTAGAGAAGTTAAACACACCGCACCCAAAACAATGAATTCTCTGAAGCACCCCTCCACCACTTTTAACTTTCTGATTTATGAGAAAAGAGTAAATGAGATCCACACACACCCGTAGTGTGCTTACTCACCACCCACTTGCTGTGAGCCCATGGAAGGCCTCACAGGGGTGTTACTTACTCAGAGAATCCTGAAACGTGTGACAACACCAACCACCACCCCCGAGCCCCCAAAGCGAATGTCTCATCATCCTGTTTCCTTTTCGAAATTCCCAGTAGTAAGATACACAAGTTTTGCAGACGTCAGACCCACACTTCCCAAGCAGTTTTTCTCAGTAGCTGCGCCAAGTGCGTTCCCGCCGTCAAGCAAGAAGAAAAAGGGCAGCGAGTGGTAGACTCGGGAAGAGTCTCTGCCGCCGTGGGCACAGCCAGAGAGAGCGACGTGGGAGCAAGACCCAAGCTCCCGGAGAGCATTGCAACACCTTTGGCAGCATGTGGCCCACCGCGGCATGGCGCATCTCCCGCGCCCCTGCGGGAAGGGCGTCGGGGACAGACACCTGAGCCTCCCAGGCGAGACGCTTTGCACTTTCCTCTCCGTCGCCTTCCTGCGCCCAGCTCGCCCCCCGGGCGACGCCTTCCCCGTCCCAGATGCCAAGCCGGGGCTCCCAAGCCTGGCCCACGTGTCCGCGCCCGCTCCATCCACACCCATCCCGCCGCTGCCCTCTCCCCAGCCCGCCGCCCCCTCTCCTCCCTGCACCGCCGCATCCCCCGCGACGGCAGGCGCGACCCTGCCGGGCTCGGGGGCCGAAGCCAGCACCCCAACAGGCTGGCCCGGGGCCGGGGGGGGCGCACCGGGCGAGAAGCGCCGAGCGCTCACCTGGCAGCGCCCGCAGGACGGGCGGGCCGAAGCCGGCGGCGCCGGGCCCCCCAAACCGCGGGGTCCCCGTCGGGAAAGCAAACCTCGAGGCGCACACGTGCGGGGCGGCCGCTGGCCCCTCCGCGGCGCCCCGACCCCGCCGGGACTGACTCACCGAGAACTTTTTTCTCCGCGTCTTCGCCGCCGGCGGGGGCCGAAGAGGCGGGGGCCGCGGTGCCCGGGGCGGCGGGGGCCGCGTCCCCACCCGGGTTTCCGGCCGCCAGGGCGGAGGGCGCGGGGGCCGCGGCCTGGGGCGCGCCGCCCGCCGGGCTCTTGGGCGCGGGGTCCTGGGGGGCCGCGGCGGCCGCCTCCGCGGGAGCCTGCGGGAGGGTGGTGGTGGCCTCGCCCGCCTCGCTCATGCCGCCTCCTCCGCTCTCGCTCGGCACCTCGGTGGCGGTTGGTCGGCGGTTAGCGCGGCTGGTGGTCGCGGCGGCCGGGCTCGCTCTCGGGTGGCCGGTGCGGCTCTCGCGGCGCAGGCGGCGGAGGCCGGGGTGGGGTCTCGCGGCCCGGGCGGCTCGAGCTCTCGGCTGCGCGCTGGCTCGGGGGCTCCTCGCTGGATCTTACTGCCCCAAAAATGGCCCCGCACAAGTTTTTCTAGGCGGCGCACCGGCCCGGGAGGGAAGGGCGGGCGAGGGAAGAGGGTGGGGAAAGTTGGCTCCCGAGCCGGGCATCGTCTCATTAGCATTTAAAGGCGCCTGGTGCCCTTTCCGACCCACCGGGCCGCCCGGAGCGGCGGGCAGGGGCCCAGCTGGAGAACAAAGCCCAGCCCGGCCGGCCGGAGGGTGGCAGGAGCTTGAGCTTTCGGAACGGGGGCGCGGCTGGCCCTTTGTGGGAGCGGGGCAGAGCGGCTCGTCTCCCTCGGGACACCTGAGCGTCTGAGGCCGCCCCGTAGACAGGTGGGGCGCACAGCCGGCGCACCCTGCGCGCCACGCTCCCAAACACTTGCTTTGAAATCCTTGATCTGTGCCGTTTGCACTTAGCAGGACCAGGACTACTTCTGATACAGCAGTGAAGACCTGGAATAATAAAATCTTAAGCTTATTTGGCAACTGGCTCCTGAAAGACATTTTCGGGATGATTTCATCTGTAACTCACGGGTGTGGAAGCTTAAGTCCAAACCTCAGAGAATTAAAGTAAGCATCAGAGTTTACACCAAGTTAATAGCAATCAACAACGAGCCACTGGCATGCATTTAGTATCTCTCCTTCATATGTAGTCCACATCCTAACTTCTGCTCCAGTTGCCTCTGCCAGCTGGTGAAAGCTTAAGCAACTGAGTCCTCTTAGCCTCAGGGTTGAAAGGTGTAAAGAAACAGATCACCCAATAAATCTTCTCACTTTGAGGAGATCTCACATGACCCGCAGAGAATGGGCTGGATTATGCTAAACACTTGGCCAGAGGGACTGTATATTTCAGGAACCATCTGGAATATAGGATTATTTAGTGCTCTTTACCTCTAGGATCCAGACAGACTTAGTATAGACTGGCAGATCTTCATTAAGGGACTTGGGCTAGATAAGCAATATTCTTGAGCTGGTTCTCTTCTTTATAAAAGTTCCTCAAAGGGGGTGTGAAAAGTCGATGAGATCAGCCTACTTAACTTCGTGTCTGGTCCCAATAAAGTTTCTTTTTTCATTCTCAGTTCCCCCAAACCATTTTTCTCTTGTTTCCCCTGACTCCCATGTTCTGTGGCGGGCTGCCTCGCATCAGGAGGGTAGCTATCAAGTGTAATTCATCATCATACCCCCACTTCTTAGCACCATATCACATAGAACTAGAACAGGGAAAGCATACAAAATGGAAACAAACTGAAAGACCAAAAATTTCCAAACTCAATGATTTGATACATTCATTGTCAATAACTAGGAAACTATCCTGATTTAATTTCTTACTCCGTGCGTAAGAAATAAAAGTTAAAGAAATTAAATGCTTAGAAAAATAACAAAATGTGGATTTCTTTTACTTTTCCATGTAATTCACCTATACTTATAAAATTATAAATTCATATTTGTTTTCAACATGGAGCATACAGAAATGTTCTATATATCTGTCTTTCTGTAGATAGATGCTTAAAGTGCTGATCTAATTCTAAGCATGATTAAATGATTTCTTGATATTGTAAAGATTAGTCTTAATTAAATTTAAATTATAAACATGATTTACTATGTTGAGGAGTAAGCGATTAACTTTCTTTTTTTATCTTTTTAAAGGATTTATTTATTTATGAAACAAGAACTGGGGTGCAGGCCAGAGGTGTGGGGGGGTACGGTGAGAGGATTCAGCAAAGACAGAGTGGGGAGCAGAATGGGGGATCCACTGAAGTACACTGCTGAGGGGAGCAGCAGGAGAGACAGGAGAGGTCTGCTGCGCCATGTGGGAAGCTCCCTGGCCGGGTATCGAACTGGTGCTGCAGTTGCTGGCCATAGCTTCATAGTGCTGAGACTTTACCCCTTGTACCACCAGGGAGGCCTCGCGATTAACCTTCTTATCCCACAAAACGATCGTCATTGCTATTTGCCATACAAAATTGGATTGCAAGAAAAAAAAATGAGAGCGTGAACTCTCCAAACTCCTATTCGATATTCAAGCCCAAATATATTCGCCCCTGAAAAATAAGTCATAACTAACAGGAGTGGTCTCCAACCTCTGGAAGACCCTAGAATAATCACAAATGCATCCTGGGATTGCCTAGAATTTGTGTTGGAATGCCTCCCAAAACCACTCATCTATTTCACCCAAAAAAAGCAGTGAGCAGCTGGGAATTCTTGAGAGTATGCTAAATAAATGGAGATCTATGTTGTGATCTACGTTGTTTCAGTTATCGAAACTGGAGCACAACCTGGATACAGATGCTCACAGATGCTTCCTTCACTCACTCGTCAATTCATGGACACACTCACTAGCACATATTAACCAAGCACACCCTATGTGCCGAAGTGCTGTGTTAGGAGGATCCAATGTTGATCAAAATGGAGCTATTCACATGTGTGAAATAATTTTTTTCACTGTTATTTCTATTGTAGAAAAGGGTGTCATTTCTTAAATTTGAGATTAAGTGGAACAAAGAAAAGAAGAATCATAATCTAACTGTTGACAGCAATCATTTTTAAGTAATGACGGGTTTGGTCACAAAAACAAAAGCCACTGTGTTCCTGGGCTGAAGGCAGTTAGAGCTTCTACAGCTGTAGGAGGGGCTTCGGGAGAAAAGGTCACAAAAGCCCCACTGAGGAGCTCACACTCCAGCTCCAGATGTTGGTTCCCAAATCTGTCACAGGGCCTCTGGGTAGCTCTTGGCCACTCAGGGCTAGTACCTGGTTTTGGGAGTACCTAGGTTTTGGGAGTACCTAGGTTTTGGGAGCCTTCAAACTTATAAAATTTAGAGCTGTCTTTAGGAAAAATATTATGATACAAAATCACTAAAGCCACGCCGGTTTCTTAGGAAAAAAAGCGTCCATGCAAGAAAAGGGCCCTGAAGTTGAATTTCATAAACTTCAGTGGGTATGCACCTGCACCAGCTGTTAGATATGGCTGCTCCTCAAGTTTATCTTTGGACTTCCTTCTATCCTGGCAGCTTCCTGTAACTGACTCTGGAAGACAGAGTTGTTCTGCTTTCTAAATCTTGAGCAAGTGTCTCTCCCTGATAGATTGCATCCTGAAACCAGGCACTGAAGGAGATTCTGGGAGATTCTAGTCCCTGCCCTTGAAAAGGCTGCCGACAGGCCTTCCTGGTGGTGCAAGGGGTTAAGTCTCAGCACTATGAAGCTATCTGCAGCAGTTTTCATTATATGTATTTTTTCTTTTGGTATCGTCTTCAAATTTTGATGTGTATTTTTAGCTTGTAGCACATCTCAAGTTGGACTTACCGTGAACTGTCTGAATCGGCTGGCAACCACCATATTGAGTTGTGCAAGTCCTCTAGAAAACTAGAAATTTTCATTGAATCATCCTCCAGAAGTCCATTGTGGAAAAATATATACATATCTTTTTTGATGAAGCCAACTTTATTGTTGTCTTATTCTTTAAGAAATCACCACCACAGCCATCCCCACATACTTCAATCACCATCCTGATAAATCAACAGTCAACAAAACTGATGCAAGATCCTCCCATTGTGAGAAAAATCTTGGCCTTGGAATCTAGACCATACATCATCTGTGGAGACCCATCAATATAATGCTGCCTGTAGGCTGCTTGAGCTTCCTCATGACATATAATACGCAAGAATGTACATGAACCAAAGACCTTCATTCTGAATAGCTGTATTTTGGAATCACTGAGAAGCTCTGGGACATGTAACTACATTTACAAGATCACCCCTTGCCAACACTGCCTTAGTCAACATCCACTCTCTTTAACTTTTTATACTTATATATATTGCTATACCAACGTGAAAATATACTGTGAATTTCCTGCTTTTCATTAAGAATAGAGTGATGCGTTGGGCCTCCCTGCTTGTGCAGGAGTTAAAGTCTCAGTGCTATGAAGCTATCAGCAGCCACTGCAGCTTGAGTTCGATCCCCCTGCCAGCAGGGGAGCAGCAGACCACTCCTGTTTCGCCTGCTGCTCCCCTCAGCAGCGCTTTTCAGTCAATCCACCTGTTGTGCTCCCCACTCTGTCTCTGGTGAATCCTCTCACCCCCTCACCTCTGGCCTACAGCCCAGTTCTTCTACCAAAAAAAAAAAGAAGAGAGAGAGAGTAGGGTGATGGATTGTTTGGATTATGACTTAGTCTGCTTCCATTGGAAACTAGATTTATAACAGAGAAAGATGCTGCCCCTTTGGATCTGAAATTATTGAAAGGGGAGAAACAATTACTGAGACATGAAAGAAGCACTTAAAAAAAATCTGATTTTTTGCATACACACGTTGTATGTAAAAAATTCCATTTCTGAAAGAATTTTTGTGCTTCTTTTGCTTCTAATGTTTTTTTTTTTTCTGAACTATTTAGCCACATTCTTAATATCTCTAGATGAGCAAGTTTTTTGGTTGAAAAACTTGAAAAGATGGTATTATAAATAAAAACTAGAAAAATCAGAAATTTTCCTTTTTAACTCCACCCATTTTCCAAATGAATTAGAGTAACCAACATTTTCAATTAAATTTTTCTATTTAATGGCAAAGCTAGGGGGAAAAAACCCAAATCCCCCTATACTCATTCAATTCAGTGGTCTTTCCAACATGTAGTTCTAGTTGAAAAAAAATAAAAATTCCCAGGCCCTGGCTTAGGGTGTACCGGTTTTTCAACTTCCCCCTTTGATGAAATACATAATAATCGGTTTTTGGTAAAATGTAGAAACTTGCAGAGAAATTTGTAAACCTTCTAAACTCACTTCAGAAAGAGACTCGTTGAGCAGAGCTTCCTGGCCACTAAAAGATGTTCATATCTTTCCAGTTACAACCCCTGGAGAGGAAACCAAACAGCTGTGTGCAATTATTTTATTTTATAGCATTTTGGAACCAACTCTCTGAAACAAAAAATAAAATACATTTTTTTCTTCCTGAGAAGGCTTTCTTCTGTCTCTCTGCACAGACCACTTTTCTTGTTTCCTGTTTTAACTCACTTTCTCTGTTCATTTTCACATTCTTCATTACTTCCCTATATGTCCTCACTTGTTTAAGAATTGAAAATTGTAGGATTCTAGATTCCTGTCTTGAATATATAATATCTGGGGGGGGGGAAGGGAAGGATCCACATGATAATTTTGGGAAATATATTCTCATCCAGTCAAAGGGGAAAAAAGAAAAGCATCCATTATATCTCTTCTTCCGTTTTGGCTCTTCATATTTTTTTTCTCGTCTTTAATATGAACTCTTCTCCTTGATCCTTGAGCACCCTTGCTGCTCAGTCCAATGGCCAATTTAGTATTCATTTTCTTGGAGATACCTCTTTAATTAGATTTTATACTTCTCCAATATAGGAACTTTGGAATAGAAATTAAGAGTGAGAAAATTTGGTAAGATTAGGGAAATAAGCCATGTGCCATCAGAGTTTTGACTTCCATATGACAAGGTCACAATGTTGAAGAAAAAAAAATATATGTATATATATATACACACACAAATGCCACAAAGTGGTAATATCTACTAGGGTAGATCTGAACATGTATGTGTTTTAATGTTATCAAAATATAAACAAAGGAGAATAATATCTACCTCTCCCGAGTGTTTAGAAATCTTACTGCACTGACCACTATCTCCAGTCTTTTTCTTTCATTGTACTTTTACCTGAATTCCTTGCATTCATCATGGTTGGTCTTGATCTTTTAATAAGGAAAGGATGTTGGGGAGCAGAGTTTGAGCAAAAATAAGTATTATGCTAGGATACCCATGTCCTTAGCTAGCTTTGATTTTACTACAATTTGCAGATCCGCTTAGTATACATTTTCAGAAATATGTCTGCCTATGCCTTGAGGAGTAAAATAAGTTTTTAAAAAGTTTTAGAAAAATAATTTTCCTTTTTGGGCCTCTCTGGTGGCATAAGGGGTAAACCTCAGCACTGTGAAGCTATCCACAGCCACTGCAGCGGGAGTTTGATCCCCACCAGGGAGCTGACCCACATGGCACAGCAGACCTCTCCTATCTCTCCACTGCTCCCCTCAGCACTGTAGTTCATTCAATCCACCTGTTCTGTTCCCCGCTCTGTCTCTGATGAATCCTCTTACCACCACCTCCAACACACCTCTGGCCTGCACCCCAGCTCTTGTATGCATAGATAAATAAATCTTTTTAAAATTTTTTCTTTTTATTTGCATTTTTTTCTTCTCTCACATCTCTGGCTTTTTATGACATTGAACGCAAAGGGGAGTAATATATAAAAGTAGTCCCACTGGTAAAGATGGACCAATTTTATGAGTTTTTCTTAAGATGAAAGCAAAAAGTTTAGAGATTAAAGCTGTACTGCATGAGGTGTCCACAGTGAGCTCTCACACAGAAATGAAAATACTACAAGTTGCATAATACCAACAGGGAAATGTAAACTCATGTAGGCTAAATTTATAAAGAAGATCAGAAGAATCAATAGAAGTGATTTTGTTCATTTGTGGGGGGGTTACTTTATTTTGGTGATGCGAGGTGGCGATCATTTTTTCTTTTTGCCGTTGTATAGAAAATCCACCAAGTTAAAAACTCATTCAGATGATGGACAATATGAATAATTATGCTACCATAACGACATAAATTTTCTGTTTGACCGTGGCTACTCCCATTCTCCTTTAGCTCCATTTCGTGAATTTCTATTCAGATTCAAGTTTCATAATCTATAACTACAATGAAATGAAGTATTTTTCTTTTTTTTTAAAAGATTTATTTATGCATGCATGCAAGAACTGGGGTGTAGGCCAGAGGTGGGGAGATTGAGAGGATTCACCAGAGACAGAGTGGGGAGCAGGACAGGCGGACTGACTGATGTACACTGCTGAGGGAAGCAGTAGACAAAGCAGGAGAGGTCTGCTGCGCCACATGGGAAGCTCCCTGGCCGGGGATTGAACTTGTGCTGCAGTGGCTCTGGATAGCTTCCTAGTACTGCAACTTAACCCGTTGTGCCACCAGGGAGGCCCCAGTGAAATGAAGTATAAACCTAATGAGACAAGGGGCTTTCTGGCTTCTTTCCCCCTGCATGAGAATGCAAGCCAAATGATTGGTGGTTCAGCCTTTGTCTGAATCCATGTATGACATGTCCTTATCTCATGTGGCGAAAAACTTCCCCCTCTTCTACTGTACGGTAGGGCCTGCACCCTGGTCATCAGGAAGAAGTTACAGAAGAGTCACTCACCCATGAGGTCTCCCCGGAGCTTTCTGTTGCTCTGTCACTCCAATAAATCTCAGCTTCAAGATCAACTGTCATAGCTAGAGTGCTTGTTTCATTTTTTTAAAGACTTATTTATTTTTGCATATAAGCTGGGGGGTAGGCCAGAGGTGTGTGTGGTGGGGGTGAGAGGTTTCACCAGAGACAGAGTTGGGAGCAGAACAGGCAGGTTAACAGAAACCCACTGCTGAGGGGAGAAGTGAGGAGACAGGAGAGGTCTGCTGCGCCATGTGGGAAGCTCCCTGTCTGAGGATCAAACTCGTGCTGCAGTGGCTCTGGATAGCTTCATAGTGCTGCGACTTAACCTGGTGCACCATCAAGGAGACCTCATTTCATTCCTGAGTGAGGAACTTGAGAATCCAAACTGCAGATCTTCAACTAAAGCTGAAGTATGGAAACTAACTTTTAAAAGGACCCAGAAGGCATATGGTGGCCTAAGAAAGTAGAAGAATGCCATTTTACTTAAATTTCCTGAATGTATGATAATGCTGACCTGGTATTTTGTTACTTAGAATAAGAATACCAGGGCCACCCTGGTGGCGCAGCGGTTAAGCTGTTAAGCGCTGCGCTGTGGAGCTGTTGGCAGCAGTGATGCGTGGTGATGCGAGTTCGATGCTCAGCCGGGGAGAATCCCACATGGTGCAGCAGACCTCTCCTGCCTCACCTGCTGCTCCCCTCAGCAGTGTACTTCTGATCTGCCTGTTCTGCTCCCCACTCTGTCTCTGGTGAACCCTATCGCCGCCCCACACCTCTGGTCTGTACCCCAGCTTGTATGTATAAATAAATAAATCTTTAAAAAAAAAAAAGAATAAGAATACCAAAAGAATACAAATGAAGTTGTACCAGAAGGACCTCAGTTTAACCATCTAATTGAGAAAGTCAACCAACTGACTTTGATGCCCCAATTTGGGAAGCTTCTAAAGACAATTGGGGGCAGGAGGTTGGTGGACTTGGATGCAGGCTTCACTTAGTGTGAAAATCCTTTAGGGAGGTGCTGAATTGGTATATTCTTACCCAGATTGGAGAGGCTCAAGAGTCTGCTCCAAAGGGCAATACACACTTCACTCCATCACTTCACTCATTTTATTGCTTGGGAAATAAAATGGGCTGCGGCTGCTCAACAGGTAAAACTGGACATACCTTCACCCTTGTTTCTGATCTCAATATATTCTGGTCCCTCAAGATCAGTTGGCATTTTCCTGACCTCTTTTACTATTAAAAATTTTACACTCCACATATCTACAGAAATAAGCCACAGTATTTTTTAAATTTTGATTTTTTTTTTTAAAGATTTATTTACTTATGCATAAAAGAGCTGGGGTGTAGGCCAGAGGTGTGGGATGGTGAGGGGATTCACCAGAGACAGAGTCAGGAGCAGAACAGGCAGATTGACTGAAATACACTGCTGAGGGGAGCAGCGGGGAGACAGGAGAGGTCTGCTGCGCCATGTGGGAAGCTCCCTGGGTGGGGATCAAACTCGTGTTACAGTGGCTCTGGATAGCTTCATAGGCCGAGACCTAACCCGTTGTACCACCAGGTAGGCCCTGAAGCACAAAATCTTACCGTAAGTCTAAGGCACTTTCTGATGGGGACCCATGGAAAAGGGGCAGATGGGGCCAGGCAAGTCTGGGAGGAAAAGAGCAAACTCAAAAGTAAGATAATTAAGATAAAGGGTGCCATTGTCAGCTTCTCCACGGGTCTCTCTCATTCACATCTGTTTCAAGGGTCTCCTTCAGTGTCCCCCCAAGTCCCTGGTACAAATCCAAGGCCAAGACGCAAGCACAGCTTCTTCACGTGTCTCTCTGTTCCATGCGCTCCTCTAGGTCTTCTTGCTCCCCTTTCTTTCTCCCAGTCTCTGGTTTCTCCTCCCTGCTCAGCTCCACCCTTCCTTAGGGTGGGGCAAGGAACCTGGAACCTCCCCTTTCCCTGGGGATTACCTTGTTTCAGAGGCACGTTTATTTCATACTGTCACAGTCCAGGCACTAACCAGGGACTTCCTATTTATCGTTTCTAATCCGGACACCAGTTCTGCAATATCAGTTTTGCAATCCTAATTTTCCAGATGAGGAAACCCAAACTTGAGTAGTTGTATGACATGTCACAGAGCTGCGAGATCCTAGAACAGAGACTCACCCTTGTCTTTCAACATCCAAAGTCAGGATCGCCTTCAATGCTGCACTGATCCTCCCACCTTTCTTTATCTGTAGAGTAAGTAAAGTAATATTTATTCAGAGAGGTAAGTTTGTTTGAAAATTGGAGATGAAGCACTATCACAGTGTTATTAACTTTGATGGTATTCAGATGGATGATGGGGTTTGGTGAGTGGGGTTCTTGGGTCCCTCTGAGGAAGAATTCAGCAGGTATTCATTCATCAGCACACGGCAAATTTATTGAGGAAAGGAGAACAAGTAGAGACACCTGCAAAGACACAGGCAGGGTTACTTAAATGACAAGAACTGCATTTTGCCAGGGCAAGGGGTGTTCTCTTATAATGTCCTTTGATGGATGGAATTATTGTGGAAATTATCGCCATGGGGTCAGATTGGCTCGGTCTTCTAAGATCAAAGATTCATCTCTGCCTTTGCCTCTTGCTGATAATTTTTTTTTGACCCCACCTTAGATTCTTGGAAACTTCCATAGCTGGTTTAGTTAAGGTTTATTAATCGGGGCCTCCCTAGTGGCGCCACTGGTTAAGTCTCAGCACTATGAATCTGTTCACTGCCACTGCAGCATGAGTTCTATCCCCAGCCAGGGAGCTGACCCTCATGGCGCAGCAGACCTCTCCTGTTTCACCCGCTGCTCCCCTCCGCAGTGTATTTCAGTCAATCTGTTTGTTCTGCTCCCCGCTCTGTCTCTGGTGAATCCTCTCACCATCCCACACCTTGGGTCTACACCCCAGTTCTTGTATACATAAATAGGTAAACCTTTTAAAAAAAGATTTATTAATTTTCCCTATCCCCGACTCTGGTATTTGTCCTTGTGATACCTTCCATCCTAAATTTTTCTGCTCTCAATTTCCATCACCTTCATCCTACTGCTTCTCTCCATTTCTGTCAAACTCAGGAACTGACACATGGAAGCAAAGAGAGGAGAAAGGGACATATGTAGAGTAAGATAAGTAACTAGACTATGATTGTTTTTCTGTCTTTTTATGCACTGATTTTCTTTTTTGGGTCCTTTTTCCCTCTCATTCCTGCCTTAAATTCTAGGATTAATCTCAATTTCCCCTTCTGCTAGAACATATCAACACCATCTAAATTTCCAATTTGATTTATGTAAATTAAGTCGCATGTTATTTACATAGCAATAGAAGAATCAGAAAATTCTGAGCTTGTTTCTGTGGGTTTTTATTCCCCCTTATTCCAAAAACAAAGTCAAGATTTGTGCAGATAGTAATCTGTGAGACTGAAGGCAGAAACTAATTCAAGGAGATCTCTTTCATCTGTGAAAATCCAAACCCAACTGAATATCAAAAGGTAGGTGTTGGGGGTGGGGGAAGGGGAGAAGAGAGCTATTGTCTTTGAAAGGAGATAAGCAAAAGCCAAAGCCAAGGCAAGAAGCTTTCAAGCCTGAGGAAAGGACAATGGATGATTCTCTCCCACCCCCTGAAGGGCTTCATCATGCATAACGTCTGCACGGTGGGCACCTTTGGGTGGTATCCTGTTTCTTGAAGTTCTCTGCTCTGGTAAAGACTCCCATGGAGAAGAGCCCCACTTCCACTGGACTTGATCTTGCTTGCAAGCTTGGACAATGTCCATCTCAGCAGCAGCAGCAGCAGGAAGGAAAACAAGGCGGAGGAAAGTGTGCTCTAAGTAATGAGGCCTTAGGTGGGGGGGCCGGGACAGAGGGAAGGTACAGTCCCATTAGTGACCGAATTGCTTCTGGCTTTGGTAGCCTGTCGTTGAGCCCAGATTCTCCCCTCAAAGTAGCACCAGGCTAAGGCCTCGCTTGTCTTCTTTTTTGTTTGTTTGTTTTGAGTCCTTTGGCTTATCTTCCAGAACTCATGACAGTCACAGAGAATCAAATTCAGAATGAATTGTTAAACATTTAAGCCCTTCTTGAAGATAAAGGAGCCCTGTTGTCAGATTCCCAAACACAAGGTGACAATTATTCTCCAAACCTGTAGTGGTATCATTGCTAAATTCAAACACCCAAGCCCCATTCCTTGCCCAGCAGGCAAGTTTGGGAGGCTTGAATGGATAAAGGGAAGAGGGGACTGCCCTGGGGACCTGGGCATTAAGCTGATGATCCTCTGTGCCAATTCAGATCATCAGTGAGGACACACCCAACACTGTCCTCCTAACTCATCAATGAGGCCTAGAGTATAAATGGAACCCTGGGACCCTCACACTTTGCACAGCAAGCCCTTCCTGTCTTTTCTGCTCTTCTTCGCAGTGTATTTCCATAAATTCACCTGTTCCGTTCTCCACCCTGTCTCTGGTGAATTCTTGGACATTCCATACATCTGGCCTACTCCGTAGTCTCCCCTGTGACAAAATTGAGACATGCCACGGTGGCATTGGTAAGAAAGATGATAGGGTTAGGAAAAGATCATTTCGTTTGCAGTGGCAATGATTACCAGAAGGTGCAGTGTTGTGGGAAATATAATTTCAATCCCGAGAGAAAAGACAGTTCTCTTTGATAAGGCCCATATTGCCATGTTAGGGAGCTGAGGAAATAGACATTATATGAGATGTCTGAGGAGGTTAACCTGAAGGAGAGTGAGGAGGACTTACAGCCAGAGAACATGGTGGGGAAACCGAAGTGCTGCCAGAAAGTCAGGGAAGGTGGGCTATACTGACAGGAAGGTTAAGACCCTTACAAAGGAGCCAGCCCTGGGACTTTTTCCCCTTCTGGCAAAGAGATTCTAAATTAATCTCAACTTCTTAAGTGATAAGACCATTAAAGTTACTGGGCCTCCCTGGTGGCGCAAGGGGTTAAGTCTCAGCACTATGAAGCTATCCTTAGCTACTGCATCATGAGTTCGATACCTGGCCAGGGAGCTTCCCACATGGCTCAGCAGACCTCTCCTGCCTCGCCACTGCTCCCCTCAGCAGTGTATTTCAGTAGATCTGCCTCTGTCTCTGGTGAGTTCTCTCACCACCCCACACCTCTGGCTTACACCCCATCTCTTGTATGCATAAATAAATAAATCTTTAAAAAATGTTACCTTTTGTTATCCATTAGAAGCACCTTCCAACCACACCCTAGTTTATGTTAATAAGATGTCTCTTCAAAAAATCTTAAGGGGAGGGACTGGTTGCCAGGAGAACCAATCTTTCCATAAGGGGGCTGGAACGTCCAGCACCACCCCCTAACCCACAGGGAAGGGCTCAGGGTTGGAGACTGAGTTCAACCAGCAATGTCTAATGACTTAATCAATCTTGCCTGTATCTTGAAACTTCCATAAACACCCCAAAGATCAGGGTTTAAGGAACTTCTGGATGGTGGGCAAGAATGCATCCATGAGCAGAGAGAGCGGTGCACCCCAAACTCCACGGGCACAGACATTTCTGCCTTCGGACCCTTTTAGACTTTGTCCCCTGTATCTTTTCCGCTGGCTGCTCATTGCTGTTCCTTAATATCCTTTGTAATTAACTGAGTTCTGAAAGCCCCTCTAGCAAGTTAATGGAAACCAAGGAAGGGATCATAAGATGTATAACTGATGGGTCAGAAGCACAGGTAACAACTTGCACAGCAATTGACACCTGAGATGTGAGTGTGTGGGGGGAGGGTAGATTTAGGGTACGGGAGCAGACTTGGGGTGGGGCCAGGCTTGGAGGACGGAGCCCTTCATGTGTAGGATCTCCAGGTAGAGAGTGTTCAAGATAAACTGTAGGACATTTAACTGATGTTGAAGAATTTCTTGATAGTGGGAAAACCCACACATCTGGTGTCAGAAATATTCAGTGAGTCAACAAAAACAGGGGTTTTTCCTTTATGTTTGCCCATCTACCTGGTCAATGATTTTTATGACAGTTCCTGTCTTTGAAATGCCTCCCATTCATGCCGCAAATAGTTTATATTTTTTTATGAAAGAACAAACAAAAGATGACAGCCAAATAGAGGTGACTTTTTCTTACAGAAATGTAAGGGTGGGATTGGAGTAGAGAACCATGTAGTGACATACTATGAATTTATATGTATTCTTGCCAGTCAGTTTGGATGAGATCTTAGAATTGACTTACTTTTATTTTAAGAAAATAGTTATTTTTTTTAAAGATTTATTTATTTATGCATATAAGAGCTGGGGTGTAGGCCAGAGGTATAGGGGGGTGAGAGGATTCACCAGAGACAGAGTGGGGAGCAGAACAGGCAGGTCTACTGAAATACACTGGTGAGGGGAGCAGCTGGCAAGACAGGAGATGTCTGCTGCGCCATGTGGGAAGCTCCCTGGCTTGGGTTCGAACTAGTGCTGTAACAGTGTGGTCCCAGGAGAAAGGGTGTGTTCCAGGTTCCCTGTCCCAGCCAAGGTAGGGTGGAACTGAGCAGGATATAAGAAGCTTGAGAAGACACACAGAGGACACACACAGAGGAGACAGAGAACACAAACAGAAGACAGGAGGAGTCGGAAGCAAGATGGAGGCCAGAAGAGGCCTAAGGAGCAGAGAGACTTGTAAAGAAACTGCACTGGCCTGGACTGATTGAAATAGATATGGGTGAGAGACGCGTGGGGAAGTTAACGATGGCTGTGTTGATTTTGGTTTTGATCTTGTTCTGTTCCTCTCAGAATTGCCTGACTGTGTCTGACCCCTTTGTATGGGTCCCTGCCGAAAGGTATTTTGGTTCCTCCCAGAATTGTCTGGCTGTTTCTGACCCTTATGTGTGGGTCCCTGCCAAAAGCCGTTCTAGACTTGTGCAGGCTTTCGGGACTTGCTTTGGGCCAATCCCGTTTGGGTGGACTTGTACCCACGAGGAGTTGGGTAACATTGGGTGCTTGACTTAGATGCTGTACTCTTTGTCTTCTCTGTCTTTTCTAATTGTATTCAAGTTTCTTTCCACAAAAGGTCCTATATGTTTTGTATTGATGCGGCTGATGGCAGAACCCAGTTAGAACAGGGCAGGTCTGGGGTTTTCGGGGGTGCCCCTCTCCCTGCCCTGTAACAGTGCCACATTTGCTGCTGATAGCTTCACAGTGCTGAGACTTAACCCTTTGCGCCACCAGAGAGGCACAAGAGTATAATTATTTTAAGACCATTCTTATATATCTGAGTTTGTGAACATTCATGTATCTGTATCATCGCTTCCTCTAAACCTTCTTGAGACAACAGCAAGTTCTGTAATAGTTTGAAATGTCTTGGTAAAAGTTGATTTAGCTTCTACCGCTTCTTAAGCAGCTCCCTGCAAAACTAATTCTAACTAGTTAATTTGACTCCCCAACTAGTTGATCACAAGATTATAGTTCATGGGTCATCCATGCAAATTCATTATTAATACCAGAATTGAAATTCCAAAAATGTGCCTTTTTTTCTGTGAGCTTCAGGTAGTTCACACTTCTTTTGGTAAGAAACAGAGCAAGAAAATGTCCATCTGGTTAAAGCCAGACTACGCTGCCTCCAGAGTATCTTCGGGAAATTTTAGCTCTTACAACTTACTTTTTAATGTTTTTGTTGGATTAAAAGAGAAAAGGAGGGAAAGGGCACGGTCTACTTGTATTGAAAAGTCTAAACAGTAACCAGTAAAAGCTAAAATGTCCCCTTTAAAGCCTTATCCTCTAATCCCCCCCCCACAGGAGATAACCCTTCTTAAAGAGTTTGGTTTACATAATTAAGTACAGTGATGAATTACAGGACCTTGAAAATATAGGACTTTATGAGTCATACTGATGAAAATAAATGGCAAGAAGGGAGGGCTCCTCTAACACCAGATGCTAAGGGGTGAGTGGGGGTTGCAGTGCTTCTGCCCGAGTTGTGAATCAGCATTTCGCATCTATCATGGCACAGATTAGATCAAGTAACCTAATCTAATCATCAGTAGGTACTACATGGTGGGGAGGGGGGATGAGACATTTTCTTTTTTTCTACTGGGGTAACACTGGTTTATACCATTGTGTTCTAGAAGCATAGGCTCTCCCCCTTCAGGTGTTGTCACCACGCCACACCCACCGCCGAGACAGTGACAGTTCTCCACATAGTCCACCGGGACAGGAAATTTTCATGGATTTAAATATCTCCTCCCTGCCCCTCCTCCACCAGGCAGATCATTTGCTAGTTGGAAGAGAAAAAAATAGTGATGATACAGGGGAGAAAATGAACAACACCTTGATGGGGTGATCAGGGTTAACATCGCCCATGAGGGCAGCTGAGGTGGTGTATGTCTAGATGAAGCATCCTGCAGGACAAAGCATCGCCTTGGTAGAATCCTAGCCAGGAAAGCATCATTTGGATGGAATAGTGAGGAACTATCAGACTAACCCCAAATGAGCAATGGTAGATTACAAAGATTGGGCATTTTATTCTTCAAAAATGCCATTGTTGGGGCCTCCCTGGTGGCGCAACGGATTAAGTGCAGCACTGTGGAGCTGTCAGCAGCTGCGGCATGAGTTTGGTGCCCGGCCAGGGAGATTCCCACATGGCGCAGCAGACCTCTCCTGCCTTACCCACTGCTCCCCTCAGCATTGTACTTGAGTCAACCTGCCTGTTCTTTTCCCCACTCTGTCTCTGGTGAACCCTCTCACTGCCCCACACCTCTGGCCTGCACCCCAGCCTGGATGTATAAATAAACAAATCTTTTAAGAAAAAATGCCAGTGTTATACAAGAGAAAGAAAAGCTGTGGAAATAGTCCAGATTAAAGGCGGCTAAGCAGGCATAACATCTAAACACAGGGCTAGATTGCATCTGTGTGCTGGGGTAGGGGGGGAATGTGATAAAAGATATCGTTGGGTTATATACAAAATTAATATTCAGACAGTAGATAAAGGTATTATAGCAAGGCTAAATATGTTGAAGTTGAAAACTGTATGATAGATATGTAAGAAATTATCAGGAGGCTTAGGAAATAAACACTGAAAAGTTTGGAGTGAAAGGCCATGATTTATGTAACTTACCCGCAAATCATTCAGGCAAAAAGAGAGAATAAGAACACACATAGAATAAAATATTGGTGAGCAAACCTGGCTAAAAGTATGTGGATTATTTTTGTACTGTTCATGTAATAGTCACGTTTCTGTGTTTCTGAAATGACTAATAAAAACTTAAAATAATTTAAAACTCATACCTTTAACTATCATTTCAGGCTTTTCATATGCATTCACGATGTGGGTATGTCTGGGTGTACCATATATTCAAGTGTCATTTTCTGTCATTGCAAATCAAAGTAAAATTTTAAAATGTATTAACCTATCAATTGCCAAGATAAAACGACATAGCTAGACACTGAAGAAGAGTAGGAGTAGTTTTCAGTGATGTACTAAAAAGTGGAAGGGCTAGAAGCAGGCAACGTGGCCTCTTTGGAAATGGTTATGATTATTACTATCATTAGGGCAGGGAAGGCTACCAAGTGAGAGTGATGAAGATGAGAGAGCATAATGTGAATATCTTACTATGTCTAAGCACCCAAATTAAAATATACACCACATTATATATAATAAATACACACTAAATAAAAATATAATTATGAATAAATATAATAAACATTTGTCATTGCATCACTTGCCATCTTAATATATATATATTTATAATCTGTGCAGCATCTAACATATTGTGGCAATTCGATGACATACCAAGATAACCAAGAAAATAATATTATTTTATTATATTATCTTATCTTGCATTTTTATTTTCTTTCACTATTATTTTATTTCCTGTTCGTCAGTTACAGTGGTTATGATCAAGCATCAAAAGAGACCCCATTCATGAGGAAGACTCTGCTGTGGGTTCTCAGACTTCAGGAAATAACCTGTTAACTTGAGGCCCGCTTTTCCTATTTGAAAAAGGCCCTGATGAAGCTGACCCACTTCTCAGTGGAGTGATCAGTAGCTCGTAAACAAGCGTAAAGACATCAATAGGGTAGGAGTGCCTCATAAAGCTGAGTGAATAATGGAAGGGTCCCTGCCCCAGTCAACACTGTATTGTCTGGTTGCTAAGGATGGTGTAAAGAGAAGCTCTTGAGCACCTAGCACCGGAAATAGAAACCAGGCCCAGTGAGTCAGTAAAGAGCTTTATGTAATTGGGGCCTCCTTGGTGGCCTAGGGCTTAAGTCTCAGCGCTGTCACCACCACAACAGCCTGAGTTCAATCCCCAGTGAGGAAGCCAACCCACGTGGTACAGCAGACCTCTCCTGTCTCGCCCAACTGCTCCCCTCAGCAGTGTATTTCAGTGGATTCACCTGTTCTGTTCCCCACTCTGTCTCTGGTGAATCCTCTCATACACACACACCCCTGCTGTGTACATCCCACTTATACCCCAGTTCTTCTATGCATAAATAAATAAAAATCTTTTTTTTTTTTAAAAAGAGCTTTATGTAATACCCTATGTGGACATTATGACAGTGAAGATGTGAATTGGTGTCATTATTTATTTGGGTTCACAATCCTGGAACAATCACAAATTTAAATGAATAGCCAAAAATACTTTTACAACAGCCACCCAAAGGTAGGCTTTCAAATAGCTCAGAAAGGTGCTTCCCTACCACTTGGGTTAGCACAGGCTGTTCCCACACTCACCCCAGTGGTAAGAGGAAGAAAAAAATGCAGGAAAATCTGCAGAGCCTGATTCAGTGGTGCTTTCCCAGCTCCTTTAAATCACTCTCCCTCTCTCCTAGCTCCCTGGTCCACTGTCAAGAACACCAACCTCTCTTTCCTCCTCTCTGACGTGTAGACAGAAGGCTGCCACCAGTGAGAAGATTTTTTTTTAAGATTTATTTATTTGTGCATGCAAGAGCTGGGGTCTAGGCCACAGGTGTGGGGGGTGAGAAGATTCACCAGAGACAGAGTGCGGAGCAGAACAGGCAGATTGGCTGAAATACACTGCTGAGGGGAGCAGCAGGGAGACAGGAGAGGTCTGCTGCGCCCTGTGGGTCAGCTCCCTGGCCCGGGCTGCTGATAGCTTCATAGTGCTGAGAGTTAACCCTTTGCACCACCAGGGAGGCCCACCAGTGAGAAGATATTTGAGTTCTTTACATCAAAACTCCCCTACTGTAAGACCATATCCAGATCAGCAGCAGCAGTGTCACCTGGGAACTTGTTAGAAATGCAAATGATCAGAATATATAATTAATCTGAAACACAAACTCCACCTAAATATACCTACATATATACATGAATCAAAAACTCAAGAGGCAGTAATCTGTTTTAACAAGACTTCCAGGCAATTCTGAATTGCACCACAGTTTCAAAATCTCTGATGTGGGATATAGCAGAAGCAATTTAGTTTGTGATAGTAGCTTACATTTGGAATGTATTGGTAACTTTTCTCTTTTGCCAAATGGAATAATAAATGTTGCTTATAAACAAATTAAGGCTATTACATTGAAAAAATTTACTGACTTTATTCTAATCAGGATATTAAATATCCTCATCAGAACTGCTTTATTATTTAAGGACCATTTTCTAGGAAAGAAGCATTTGTTGCAAATGACAGTGTGTTCCAGTGACTCCAATTTTAGTCAGTCTTTCTGTATATGTCAAAAATTAATCTTTTGTGATTTTAAGTGTACTTCTACCTGATCTGCCATCAAGGCACATTTTTATTTTTCAACTCATCTTAATAAATAGGCAGAGGGGTAGCAATTATAAATATACATTCAAATTTTCTGATTTTGGCCTGACTATATTCTGAAAAATCAAGGTCTATGTCCCAAATTATGGTTTTAGAATTATTGTTATTGGCATAGGTGGAGATATGGTTTAAAGGTTGGTTTAGAATTTCATCCTGATGTTCTACTTTTTTTTTTCCTTAAAGATTTATTTATTTATGCATACAAGAACTGGGGTGTAGGCCAGAGGTGCAAGGGGTGAGAGGATTCACCAGAGACAGAGTGTGGAGCAGAACAGGCAGATTGACTGAAATACACTGCTGAGGGGAGCAGTGGGCAAGACATGAGAGGTCTGCTGTGCTGTTGTGGTAAGCTCCCTGGACGGGGATTGAACTCATGCTGCAGTGGCTGCAGACAGCTTCACAGTGCTGAGACCAAACCCATTGTGCCACCAGGAGGCCCCTGATAGTCTACTTTTCCAGAAAGTAGAATGATACGGTCAGCTGTAACATACGTTTTCTGGGGTGTGAAAATGGCCTAGAAGACCCTTATTTGATGACCACCACCCTTATTTGTGCTAAGTTACTCTATAGCCCTGGTCAGACCATGTTGGATTCTTTCTCTCAGAGGTTAGGAATCTAGATTTAAAGATGTGAGCCTGTCTCTGCTGGCCTGGGGAACTGAGGATGTGTGAATTCCAGAGTTGTGGGTACTGGGGAAATAGAGAAAGTCATATATTAGATAGAGCTCACAGCCCAGACAAGCCCAGAAAATCATGGACAGAGAATGCGGAGAGAAAGAGGGACTAACTATGAGTAACTGCCATGATTCCTAATGGTTTTCTGGTTCTTGATTCTAATTTTCCGTATCACCTAAAGAAATCTCATTTTTGCATTCTTTGAAATGCACCTTATTCCATGGGGGTGCTCCCTGCTTGGTCCCGCTTGAATAAAATCGTTATTTCTAATCCAAAGTGCCTCGATTAAGATTATAGTCCATGAGGGAATGTTCCCCCTTAAGAGTCAGGGGAGGAAAAGCGTGGCTTTGAAACGGAAATTGCAGTAGTGATCAAACCACTACTTCATAATGTCTGGTGAAATGATGTGCTAAAAAATGAACCACATCTTGGAGGTTTTTCTTCAGCTACAAAGACAACAGCAGCCTTTCCAACGGGGTGAGTGGTGAGGAGGGAACGTCACTGCATTAGTCAAATGTGTTTTCTTCCGAGTTTTCATCAAGACACTAAAGTTTGACTTCTGGCTGGATCACGTACTGTCTCTGCGATCGTGGATCATTTACTTGTTTTCTCTCGTTCTAGTTTCCTCTGAGGATGTATGCAAGGGCGGTGAGCCCTGGTCCTAGCCGGTTCTGCCCAAGGAGGTGTTACCTCCCCGCTGTGTGTGTACAGTCTTTGTTCTTCCAGTTTCTCTGGTCCCTGGTGACCTCATCAAGGCAGGAAGAAGCCTGTTTTCGTAGAATTCCACTCTGAATTTACTTTCAGTATTATTGCCACCCCGTGGATTTCTTGGGTAATGAAGCTCGGTCAGAGACATTTAAGGGATAAAGGATCTGGCAGCTTCAGGAGTGATTCTCAGTTGTCATCGTGAGCGCTCTCTATCGGCATTAGCCAGATGAGCACACTCAGCTTCTGCATGAATGAGATCATTGATTAATTCGCCCTCCTCCATAAACCGCGCCTTCCCAGTTGTCAGACATAAAAGCCAAATCCCAAATCCTCTGATCTGCAAGCCTAGTCAGTAGTAAATCTAGAAAGAGAATTTTAGATCTTCTGGCTTTCAATTGAACATACTCCCACCTAACAATTGGATAACTGATGCTGTGTCTGTAATTAGTCCATGGTTATTGTTTTTCATTATTATTTTCTATGCAGTAGTTGATCAACCAGTTTGCCTTAGCGGTTATATGGAAAGACTATAACATGTGGTCCTGTAACAGGGTAGTCCCCAGGAAAAGGGGAGGTTCCAGGTTCTTGGCCACAGTCAAGGCAGGGTGGAGCTGAGCAGGGAGGAGGAGAAACTGGAGAAGAGACTGGAGCGGGAAGGAGGGGCTTGGGGAGCAGCAAGGAGACCTGGACAGAGAGACATGTGAAGAAGCTGCACTTGCTGCTTGGTCCTGGACTGGGGGAAACGTGGGTGAGAGACCCTTGTGGAGGTTAACAAGGGCATCATTTACCTTGATTTTGATTTTGCTCTTTCTGTCCCCGACGTGCTGGGGCCCTTCTGTCCCCTTCCTCTGGTCCCCACCAGGGTGCCTTAGACTTGTGGCAGGCTTTCAGACCTCAGTGGCCTGCTTTGGGCCAACCCTGTTTGACTGGGCATTTGATGGGTAAACTTTGGGTGCTGGTTTGAACCTTTATTCTTCCCCTTTTCTGTATTGCACACTAATTGTATTAAAGTTCCTTTCCATTAAAGGTCTTATGGCACTAGAGTATGCTTTGTCTTGATAGAGCAGATAACAGAGCCTATTTCGAATGGGCAGGTTTGGGGGTTCTGGGGTGCCCCTCACCCTGCCCTTAACAGTCCTGTTCTTTTCTAGTTTGTTTTCCATTTTCTTCCTTTTAAGCCATTTCCTTGTCATTATTGTTTGGTGGAAGTATTGGGGGATAAGAGTCTGTCCCTATTTGCTGAAGCTCCTTTGTGAATTTCCACCTTGTGTATCCCTGCTTCCTGAAATGTCCTTCTACTTTTCTCATTCTATGCAAATCCTCTTACTTCCAGACCCAATCCAAATTCCATCCACCTACTTCTTCTGAGACTTTGAGGCCACAGTGGTTCACAGACCTCTTTGGGGGGTTAACGTAAGTTGTGGTGACAGGTATATTGTTATTCCATAAGTAGACTGTGATTCCTCTGAAAGCAAAGGCCATGTCTTAATTGTCTTGAGCACTTGAATTCCTGACACACACATGATTAGTACTTGTTTCTTGACACATTGGGGACACCCTACTTTCATTTCCCTTTTCTATCGTGTTTGCATCTGTAGTGCTGGCAACCAGGTGGAGGGCAGAAGGCATGGGACCGGAGGCCTCCCACAGCCCGCCCCCAACCCACAACCAAACCCAGAGAATCTTTACTCTTTTCTCTGGGCTCTCTCTGGGGTTGTCTTGTGATCTGTTCCTCTTGTAGCTGTCACTCGTCACTCAACCTCTCACAGGCCCTCCGCAGTAGCCATTTTCATCTGAGTGACGCCGCCCTTATAGCCTCAGCTTCCAGGCTTGGGTGCAGGCACTCACGAATGCCCACATCACGCTCCACGTCAGGCACCACACCCTGTGCCCACGCTCCCAAGCGCCTTCTGCACTCAAGGCCGCAGGTGAGAGCCACAGAGGCCAGTGGTGTCTGACCTCTTCACTTACCCTACAGCAGCTTTCCAAGGAAACAGAAAACAACGGGGGGGGGGGGGGGGAAGAGAGAGAGAGAGAGAGAGAGAGAGAGAGAGAGTTTTCCCTGTAAGTTCTAGGTCCAAGCAATTTACAGATGGGTCTTTTGGGGAATCCTCCCCAGGATTTTCTGTTTTGCATTTTAGAGGTGGAAAGAAAGAAATGGCAGGCCCAAAATGGAATCTTTCAAGCCAAATGCCACCAAGACTCAATACTTCACCTAATTGCACTTTTAGCATCTTGCAGAAAAGTTTGAACAAAGTCAAAGTAAACAAAGTTATGTGATCAGCACCACTGAGGTATTCTGCTTGATGAGACCCTCCTGCCTTCCTGCGAGGGGAGGTGATGTGACATCATCTTTTTCTTTTGCTACTGACCTTGACTCACATTTTTGACTATTAAAAACCTTCATTTCGTTCTACTTCTTAGAGCGCCTTTGTACTTGCTAGGGGGATGTGTTCATGAATTCTTTAATAAAACTAATTAGATCTTTTAAGTTTACCAGGTTGGACTTTGTTTTTTAGCAGAGGCAACTGACAGTCCCTCTTGAAGCGGAATTCTCAGGCTGAGGTTTTAAGGATTAGATGTTGCAAACACGTTTGAAGGCGGGTTTGTAGTCAAGTTCTCAGCAGAGATTATTTTCCCTCGCTGCGCCCCTCATTTCCAAGGTTGAAACCTATCATCAATCTGTTCTCTTTTTCCAGGAGTTTTTTTAATTGTTTGCTATAGTTCACCCTGACAAAGAATAGCCTTTTTGAATTCCAGAAGCATGTGTGTGGGGAAGAGGATTGGTTTCCATTAGTCTCCAAGTTTTCATTAGTGAACTTGAGTATGTGTTCTGTGTATCTCTCCTTTGTTTGAGGTGTTTGCACACTATGGAGCACCCAGTGACTCCCAAATTGCACCCTCTAAAGAGATCTGGCCATTGGTAGCACTGAGGCAAACACAGCATACTTTCTTTTTAGGTAGATCTTGAATAGATTTAGTATACTGTTAGGCCCCAAGGCACTGACAGGTTTTTTGTCTATTTAGGAAATGGGTAAAGGAGCGTCCTGAAGCTTACAGTGGCTTTTTCAGGATTTAATGCTTTTTTAAAAAAAAAAAAAATTTATTTATGCATCCAAGAGCTGGGGTGTAGGCCAGAGGTGTGGGGAGGGGGGGGTGAGAGGATTCACCAGAGACAGAGTGGGGAGCAGAACAGGCAGATCTACTGAAGTACACTGCTGAGGGGAGCAGCAGGGAGGCAGGAGAGGCCTGCTGTGCCATGTGGAAAGCTCCCTGGCTGGGGATCGAACTCAGGCTGCAGTGGCTGCGGATAGCTTCATAGTGCTGAGACTTAACCCCTTGCGCCACCAGGGAAGCTCCCTTTAATGCTCTGTCTACACCAATTGTTGTGGGACAAGCCCTCTGGCTGGCAAAGGGGGTGCGGGGAGGGAGCAGGGGGATGTCAGGCTTCCCAGCCCCCTGCAAACCTTTACTCTCTCATTGGGCTCCCTCTGGCGTAGTCTCCTGGTCTCTTCCTCTGTAGCCATTCTGCTGCCCTCTGCCACCCACCCTCTGTGGCTCCGCCCTTATATGCTCAGCCTCCAGGCTCAGGTGTCCCCATTTCTACATGCCCACACCATACTCCAGGTGTCCACTCAGGCATGTGTACCCCACGCCCACGCTCCCATGCTCCCCTGCATTCAAGCCTGCAGATGACAGCCACAGAGGCCAATGGTGCAAAAGCCTGAGCAATCTTCATTTACTCTCCACATACACAGAAAGGAAAAAGAAGATATTTCTAACAGTTTCCCAGTCAAACCCTCAATTAACCATCCCGTTGTGGGTAATTACCCAGTCAAATAGGGCCAGCTAGACCTGGGGCAGCAGAGGGCCCCAAAGCTTCCCACCAGTCTAAGGTACTATCTGGTGGGGAACAGCAAGGGGTTCTAAAGTGGGTACCGAAGAACTGGGGCAGGAGGAGATACCCCATCAAGACAACGGCTGCCTTCTGTGTAGGGAGCTTCACCTGGGCTCTCCACTCTGCTCCTAGTTCCCAACAGGTAGTCTTATGCAGCTGCAGGTAAGTGGGGGTGGAGGACATGGTACCTCCTCCAACAATGGGCTAAAACATGGAAGTTCACGATTATCCTAGCTGAGCTGATATCTTCAGGTCACTCCCCAAATTCGGGCTTTATTTCCCTCCCTGGATTTTTTTTTTAATTATGTTCATTGAGGTCATGTTGGTTTACATCACTGTATATATTTTGGTACGTAAGTTCACACCTGTCCCGTCTATAACAACGGTATGTTATCACACCAAACTCACCTCTCTGGATTTTCACTTCCACTTTATTTTGTTAAACCTCTGAGCCTTTTTAGTTAGGTACTAAAAAATTTTTTTTATTTTAATAAAAAATAATTTTATTTTATTAAAAAAAATTATTTATTTATTTATTTTTTATTTTATTTTACTTTAATTTCACTTTATTTTGTTAAACCTCTGAAACTTTTTAGTTAGGTACTAAAAAAATTTTTTTTTAAATGTTCTATCTAGAATTCTCAATTCTTTCCATTGGCATGGTCGTTCTTGATCTACTCAATAATCAATCTTTTATATATATTTTAGGATCAATTCGTGAATTTCACGGAACAATTCCATTACAATTATGAATTGAATTTTTAACTGAATGTATTGAATAATTCAGGAAGAATGAATCATAATATTTATTCTTCTTACTCTTAACATGGTTTATCATTTCATGTATTTAATTTTCATTATGTCCTTCAGTAACATTTATGGGTTTTTTTTTTAAGTGTTATGCTGAGGTTTTGTAAATTTTTTTAAACTTACATTTCCTATAAGTAACTACTGTAAAATAGTTAAGACTTATAATATTTACTGTGTGCAGGCATTATTTTAAATCCTTTAATAATCTCTTAGCTGATCAACCTATTTATTGATTTGAGAAATCTGTCACTTGATTTTTCTTGAATTTTCAATATGGACAACTATATCACCTATGATTACCGATTTCTTGCTTTTACTTCAGTTTCTGTGACTTTTAGTTGTTAATTTTTTCTTATTGCTATTCTATAAATATTCAGTGCCTCTTTCTAAAGAGATCCTTCCTCCCTGTGTATTTTATTAGTGTTGATCAGATGGAAAGAGAAATCCTCTTTCCCTGATTGTGTGTCCTCCATTGTTGGAATAAAGATGGTTTGGAATCCACTAGTAAAGAATTTTAAGGTCATTGCTGTGAGGACTTTCCCAATCTTCTTGGGTGTCACTGGCCTCCTGAAATACTGTATTGCCTCTGTGACCCAGTTATTCATACTAACTTCTCCAGTCTGAAGGCAGATGTTGAACGGTGCCCTGCTGAATAAATGTCTATGACTGTGTGTGAGTGTGTGTGAATGTGTGTACATGTGTGTGAGAGTATGTGAGTGTGTGAGTTTGTAACTTGTGAGTGGATGAGTGTGCATGTGCGCATGCTCGTGTGTGTGTGTGTGTGTGTGTGTGTGTGTTTTCGTAGGAGGCATTGAAGCAGGACCAACCTGTCTGACTACTTTACATTCCATATCTAACCTATCATCCTAATGGTTGTCCTTGGCTCCATTTTCCTCTTTATTTTCATTAACTGTGACTTAGAAGAGTCTTAAGAACTAATCTTGCCCATATCCTTCAGCTTACCTGGTGTCTATTTTTGCACCAAATTTCCTACTTCGGTTTGATCCTGTTAGATTTCTATCTTTCAGACATACATAAACATTTCTGACTGGCTAAGGACCTTCTTCCTCTTGTAGTGACGGTTCACGGGTGAATCGGTGGTGGTAAACCTACAGGGAATACACCATAATGTAAAAGACATAAATAATAGTAACAATAAAATTTTTAAAAAAGTGGCAAAGAAAAAAAAGATTTTACTCATTTTATAATTTTCAAATTTTGTGATGAGATGAAGTCTTTTTTTGTTTTTGTTTTTTGCATTTGCCTATTTGGTTACTAACCCACTTGGTACCAATTCAATACTTACTTAGTAATTAGTAATAGCCACTTAATTGTTTTCCTTAGTTCTAGCATTATTGGTTCAACTGCTAGTAAAACACTTTGTATTCAGCAATCTCTGACCAATACACAGAACTGAAAAACATGGAATTGAATAAAATGAATAATTATTGTGTCAACCTATATAAATTGACATCATCTTGCATTTTCCAAAAACATTCATAAATCATATCACCAAATCCTCTGAGAAAGTTATTGTAATTTCAAATAGAGAAAAATATGTCCAAGGACTGGCAAAGATTCACAATGCTAATATGCATCAGAGAAAGACTCAATGTCTAAGGCAACATAGCTTAACAACAATAAATCTGTAGATTGACATACTGGGTTTAAATTTCATCTCAATTATCGAATTGTGTCACCTTTGAAAAGTATTTAATTGCCCCATTTATTAGATTCTTGTCTGCAAAATGGTATGAATGAGAGCACTGTCACAGAGCATGTCTCCATGAAAGGGGGAAGAGCACTGCAGCACAGTGAATGGGCACCATTTTCCCTGCCCTCACATGCAGCTGCCTTGGACTACAAGTCCCAGCGTGCCAGGAACCACACTTCCTCAATGGGGGCAGCTGGGAAGGAGCAAAGTGGATACATAAATGGAGGTGGTACCAAGGAGAAGAGGAGATTTGTAGAGGGGAGACATTTGGGTCACATGGGTGAGAGACTGGGGAAGGTTCTCCTGTTCCTTGGCAAAGATAAAGGCAGGCTTTTGGTGCATCATTTGATATTTCAGGCCTCTCCTGTCCCAGCTTTCTGGGACATACATAACTCTTTTTTTTTTTTTTTTTTTTTTGGTGGTTACCTGCTGGAAGTTTGTGGCAAACTTTTAGGTCTCAGCTACCTTTGGGCTTTGGACTGAGCCTATTTGGCCAGGCTTGTTTGCCCCTGAAAAGATGTATAATTTTCTGAGTTTGGTGAGAGTCTTATTTTAAATTCCTCACTCTCATCTCCCTCTCTCGCTCCACGAATTAAAGATCTTTCATGCTAAGAGTCTACTCTTTTTGATTTTGTGTGTGCAGTGGTTGAACTCTTAGAACTTGCAAAATGGGTTTTCCCCTTTAACACTTTGGGGTTCCTGGGTACTCCCTCAGTCAAGTGGTCATAGTACTGCCCTCAAAAATATTGTAATGAAGATTAGATTTGAAGAGCTTAGAACTGCCCCAGTCACATAATTGGCACTCAGTAGTAATCATTGGTGGCATTATTAGTTTTGTTATAATTTTGAACTCACATCCTATGTCTTTTACTATATTATATCATTGTACATAAGATCCATTTTAGAGGTCCTCCAGAATTTAGGGGTCATATAAGAAAAAACAGAACTCACCAAAAGTGCAAATATACACAAATAATGGGCATAAGTCTGACTATTTAAAAATTACTTTTATTTATTTATGCATATAAGAACTGGGTATAGACCAGAGGTGCAGGGGGTGAGAAGATTCACCAGAGACAGAGTGGAAAGCAGAATAGGCAGATCTGAAATATACTGCTGAGGGGAACAGCAGGCGAGGCGAGAGGTCTGCTGTGCCATGTGAGTCAGCTCCCTGGCCTGGGATCAAATTCATGCTGCAGTGGCTGCGGATAGCTTCACAGTGCTGAGACTTAACCCCTTGTGCCATCAGGGAGGTCCACGTTTGACCATTTATAGAGGTAGTGCAATCTGGCACGTCCCAGGTTCTGCAGAAATCTGAATGAGGCACTATTTCTAGATCCAGAGTTGGCAAACTTGCACCATGATTGAGCACTGTACATCGCTGAGAATGAGTGTATCCATTGGCAACAATCATGATGGGGAAATAATAAGGATGATAATGTTGTGCCTCTATCTCTGTTCTTGTGTGTTTGGACATTTGTGGGACTCCATTCAGTGTCCACAAATGGGTAACATTTTTCTTACTGCATTCTGTATACCCACAAATTCCCAAAGGGTTGTGATGGAGACTTACCATTTTTAAACAAAGGCTAGATCAAATACAAGGAGAAAAGGCCCCAAAGTCACCTATAGAGCCACCAATTTTCCAGTTACTATTTATATATATGTAATGTAGAAAGAAAACAACCCAAGTTTTACTTCTGATTCCCCTCTCATCCTGAATAATATGAACCAGGAAAATTCATTATCGCACTCAGGGATTCACTTCACTATTTAATCTTAAAGTTAGAGATTTGGAGGGAAATATACTTTGATATTAATTTTAGCTTCACCATTTCATGACGAAAATTAGATTTATATAGTTGATTAATAAATTCTAGGTTTTAAAGGGGAAAATTAAAGCATTACCATCTCATGGCAGACAACTGACTTTAACTACATTACATGTGCATTTATGCATGTACATCAGATACATGAGATCCTGTTTGTTTTATCATGTATAGCCTTATGTATAAAAGAGAGATATTTAAAAGTTGGCAGCAATGTTACTTTCTCTTGGTGAAACCTGAGTCTTCTCTGGCAATGCCACTACCAGCCATGTGTCTCGGTAGCCATAGTTACTTTTTTTAAATGTTTTTCTTATTTACACATACAAGAACTGGGGTGGAGACCAGAGGTGTGGGATGGTGAGAGGATTCACCAGAGACAGAGCGGGTAGCAGAACAGGCAGATCGACTGAAATACACTGCTGAGGGGAGCAGCGGGCGAGGCAGGAGAGGTCTGCTGTGCCATGTGGGTCAGCTCCCTGGCCCGGGATCAAACTGGTGCTGCAGTGGCTGGAGATAGCCTCATAGTGGTGAGACTCAACCCTTTGCACCACCAGGGAGGCCCTGCTGTCAACTTTCTATGGACTAAATTAACACAGAATTACACACCAGACATCATGGTTCTCCATGGTAGACTCTTAGCCTCCTATTCCTTTTTTTATGCTACATTATCTTTATTATATTTTCGTTCTATGTTAGGTACCTTTAAAATAGGAAGCCATATTAAAACAGATTAAAAAGACCATGAAATTGTTGCAGTCGCTATCTGGAAATAAATAAGGTATAAAGCGGAGGGTATAGACGTTATACTAGCAATGGCCACAGTGTGGCGACCTCGCATAGCGGAAGACCTAAGGAACCGCCATCTGTCATCAAGGCGAGATGAAAACAAGCTCAAAATGTGTAGGCTCTTCCCTCCCAGGAAGTCCTCGGGAGAAATCAAGCTTTAAGCGTTATGTCCAGTTGTGTCTATGTTTGATTTTTCCTGACTCATATCTAGTTTTATCTTTCCCTTGACAACTACCCTTCGCCCTTAGTCAAGCCTTCCCTTACCTAAAAAGAAAAGCTAGTCCTCCCTAATCATCAACCTGCCTATGTATCAGATCTCAAGCTTTTCCAGCAAATATCCTTCACTTGTAGAATCCACTGTGTAGCCAATACCAGTCTGATTTGCAAGCTACTTTCCCATGAAATCCAGCTTTTAATGAGCCTCACAATGAATTTCTATCTGCCACTGATACCAGGCAAAATAGGGCTTTAAAATTGCCAAAGGCACTGCCCAAATTGCTTACTGGTCTCTATCTTGGTTCTGCACCCCTGTGCACAATTGCAAGACTACTCAGACTTAGGGAACAATAACAATGGGATTTATTTAACAAACAGGGAAAAGCAAAGAATTACTGAAGTCAACATATGGCCGTTTATCTTACTTAAAGCAATGTCCAGTCCTTTAAGTCCCAGAAAAGTAACAAAGGTGGCGTCTTCCCACCATTGCTGACATGGAGCTCCTCTTCCAAACAATGGGCCACATTTCCGAAATGGCATCTCGCTTCTTCTGCAGATGCGCAACAATCAGACTGTAGGCCAGGTTCCAACTCACGAGGACGACACAGAACACAACTGGAGATACTCCCAGAACTGCCATGGTGCCACAGTGTACCAGGCCAACAACACTGCAAACAGCAGCTACAGCGACCAGATAGCCCAACAGACCGCGCTCGCGCATTTTCGGAAGGTGCCCGCTTCGGGCCTCTGCCTTCTTCCTTCGGCTGCAGTAAAGACAAAACTGGGAGCAGTTTCCATCACTCAGTTACTTGCAAAGCCTTCAAAGTCGCTGGCCCCAAAGTCACTAAAGATTCCAAAAACGCTCAATCTATATCCCAGCGGCTCAAAAACATCCGGCGTCTGATTTCCAAACTCTTAATCTTCACAGCTACATTTTCTGCCGCTTCTTGTCCTACATCATGGCGACTGCTTCCTCTATTCCTTCAGCATGGCAACCGCCTCTTCCATTCCTGCACCATGGGGACTGAATTTCATTCTCCTTCAGTCCCTTTTATTTCTTATCAGAATCTCCACCCCAAACTGCAAACTTAGCATTTTCCCTGGGGCGATTCATTCTCATCAGCAACCCCCCTCCAGGGGGCACCAACTTTACTGGACTTTGGACTCAGCCCAGTTACACCACTATTGTTCATCTGTGCTTTTGGAAACTGTTTGCTTTGTTGCTGTCACTCCCTTCTAAATATGGTCTCCCTGTTAGGTTGTTGCTACTTCATCTAGTTCTCAAGTTTTTCCTTAGCCCCTTCTTTATATGGTTGCGTCCTCCAGAATTTTTTAACCAAAAGCTCTTTCAGCTGGTACATCTTACAGGTAGAAGACCAGAGACTATATTTTATCAATCCTTTTACTTCAAGATCAAGGGACACAGTCCAGTCAATATTGATTTCATAAAATAATGGGCTGAAGTGATAATGGCGTGAACACCTTGTCCCCGAATCCCATCCAAACCTTGAGGTTTTCGGTTCCTGGAACTCAGAGCACAGATGAGCTGGCAAAGAGCATCCCCCTGAGCCCTCCCCCTCAGCCCAGGCCTGTCTTTTCTCCTCACTGGCTCTGCTTGTCTCCTGTCTGACCTCTGTGAGTGGAGAGTCATTTTCTGCCCCTGTAGATGATGCTGCTGGGTTAGGGGCAAGAGGGACCTTTCACCCTTCACGTGGCGAAGGGGGAGGGGCTCTGAAGAGGATTAGACCTCAAAGAAATGTATTGTCTTAGCTCAGATTCTTCAGATGCCAAACCTGAAATGGGAATGTTTTCAAAGCAGTTACTGAGGAATGCGCCTGGCTGTGGAGGGGGTGAGGGACGCAGGGGAGGGCAGACGATAAAGCTAAGTAAGAATGTGGCTTCACATGGAGACTTACCAAGTCTGACCCCACAGAGAAAGCTCTGGAGCACCACTTAGTCTGCCTGGTGGTCTCCTGTGAGGCCAGAGGCTGGGTTTTTGTACCCTCAAGTTAGAGTAGCTGCTGAAGGTAGTTACCTGGAGCAGGGGCAGCTGGCAGTGCCAGCAGTCAACACTCAGAGTAAATGGGTGCTGGGGGCACTATCAGTAAAGGGGCTCAGTGTGCAGCACCCACAATGTCCAGTCCTTGCTGCCTTCGGTCGGGGGCCTGAGGGTGTATTATATTTTTTCACTACAAAGATTAACTCTTGCTAATTGCAAAGGCTTGGCAAGTGTCTTGTCTTTGTCCCAGAATTCCTTTCAAGCACGAAGAGCAAAAACCAGCAACTTTACAGAGGGACACCTGGCAGGCACCACCTTACCTGAGTGATCAAGGCAGGCTCATCAGCACCATTCTGCACCCTGAGGGGAGAGGCAATGAGACTTCATCCCTTGGTGTTCTCTCCAAAAGTCCCCAACTCCAGCCTGATCCGGGAAAGACATTTGACAAACACAAATGGAGGGGCATCCTCTAAAACACCTGACCTGTGTTCTCCCAAGGTATCCAGACTAGGAGAGACGAGAGAAGACGGAGGAGACTGAGAAGTAAGTGCTGCAGGCAGTGTGAGCTCTTGCACGAGATCCTGGACAGAAAATGAACGTGAGCAAAAAAGGAAACCAGAATAAAGCCTGTGGTTTAGTTCAGGGTGTTGTGCCGACGTCCATATCTCTGTTTTGATAGCTGTACTGTGGTTTTGAAAACACAAAAGCAAGTTAGGAGAGAGTGTACGGCCACATCTGCGTTATCTTCCCAACTATTCAGAAATCTAAAATGAGTCCAAAATTAAACTTTTTTAAATGCTGGTATTCTGTTTCCTTAGATTCAGAAGTGAGGCACTGAACAGCGGTGAAGAAAAATCATACATGTGTGAAATGGTTGGTGAAGCAATATTCATTACTGGGCAGTGAAAAAGAGTTTCATAAAAGAATGTTGCTGTCTGCAGCGCCGGCAAGGCACAGAGCGGTCTTTTTGATCCAGGCAGATGGGCAAAGGAGGAGTCCTGGGACCTCGCTGGCTTTTTAGGCTTTAATGTTCTTTCATAGTGAGGCAAACAGGCGCAGGGCAGGGGGGGAAATGGGGGCCAGGGCGGGGGTGGGGGTGGTGTCTGGCAGGCCTCCCAGCCCCCCTTGAATCCTCACTCTTTTTTTTCTTTAAAGATTTATTTATTTATGCATACAATGCTGGGGTATAGGCCAGCGGTGTCGGGGGAGTGAGAGGATTCCCCAGAGACAGCGTGGGGAGCAGAACAGGCAGATCAACTGAAATCCACTGCTGAGGGGAGCAGTGGGCCAGGCAGGAAAGGTCTGCTGCGCCATGTGGGAAGCTCCCTGGCCGGGGATCGAACTCTTGCAGCAGTGGCTCTGGCTAGCTTCATAGTGCTGCGCTTAACCCCTTGCGCCACCAGGGAGGCTCTAAATCCTCACTCTTTCTGCACTCCCTAGCATTCTCTCCTGTCCCCCACCTCATAGCCTTCTGCTGCCACGCTCAGGTCTCTGCTGCTCTGTGCTGCATCCTCTGTGATGCCCCCTTATATGCACAGTCTCTCCAGGCTGAGATGCGCTCACTCACGCACACCCACACCCTACTCCAGGTGCCGCCATCACGCATGCGTGTAGGACTGATGGGGTCTCTCATCAATGCTAATGGCGGTAGGGCGGAAAATCCTGATCACTCTTTCACTTACCCTACAACGCCCTCCCTAACTTCTGTGTTCTGTGCCTTTGAAGGTGACAGAGCACATGGGAATGTGCCCATAAGACAAAGAGCCACCGTGTTTTTCAAAGCAGGAGTGACTCCAGTCACTTCCTCAAAATAGAACATGTCATCAGAATTTTACCAAAATTAACTGGGGAAAGAAAATCTTGTAATAAACATAACTTGCTCATAAAAGGGATTGGCAGCTGCTCCCAAACTTTAAATTGTTGAATTCTGTTCATTTTCTTACAAAAGGAAAATAGAGGTTATAAAGAAAAAACAAAGTGAATTTTAAAGTGAACTTAATACTTGGTTGACTATAATTCTACTCTTTTTCTCAGTTTTTTCCTTTAGAAAGTCAATTCATGTAACTCATTAAAAATTTTTTTTTGTGTGTAGTTTTGTGTAGATGCATTGCGGTGTAGGCCGGGTGGGGGGGGGGAGAGGAAGCATTCACCAGAGACAGAGTGGGGAGCAGAACAGGCAGATTGACTGAAATACACTGCTGAGGGGAGCAGCAGGCAAGACAGGAGGTGTCTGCTGCGCCATGTGGGTCAGCTCCCTGGTGGGGGATTGAACTCAGCCATCAGGGTGGGCCATGGTGGTGATAGCGCTGTGACTTGACCCCTAGGCCACCAGGAGACCCTGCCGCTCTCCTTTTCTATGGCCACCCTCACCTGAGAGTTAGAGGTCAATTTTTAACTCTTGCTTGAATTGGTTCCATCTCTGTTTGCCTTCCCAAGTATTGAGTAAAGAAATGGATTCAGAAGTAAAGAAATGGATTCAGTAAAGAATGGATTCAGGATTCAGAATGAGGTATCACTGAGCTTTTTAAAATGGATTATCTCCGCCAAAATATGACCTTCTTAAGTCTTAAAATTCACCGTCATTAAAAGTTCCGCATCATTTACATTTGAACATTGTGTACAAATTGTGGTTTCAATTGATTTTGAGTTCTAAAGATATCAGGGGTCACTGGATCACAAAGCATATGGTTTCTGCTCTACAGAGAGGGGTCCTTGGAACAGTAGGGGTTTGCCAAAGTTTCTGTAGAATGTGAAAACTCAAGGATTTGGGGGATATTTTCAGAAGGCACATGTATCAATTGAATCACTGAAATACCTGTAACTAATTTTGAAAGTTCACATGCCCTACAGGTTCTTTGTTTCTGTTCTGTCTTGTGATGCAGTTGGTGTTATTTTAATCTTTCATCTTATATTCTATTGTTTGTTTTGGAAAATATATGGGAGAAACCCAAGGCACTGACATTTACTGATTCACCTAAGTTAAAGTTAAAATATGTAATGGGGATCCAGGAGTGTTATCCCATCTGATGTCAACTTCCATAGTTTCGATGTTTCTCAGTGCGTCATTTGAAACTGATTAATTTTAAAAATGTTCATCAACGCTTACCTTTTGCACAGACATGCTCTGTTATTTGGCATAAAAATGTATTAATTCCTTAGGTAGTAACTTGGAGGAATTCAGAGAACAAAGAGATCTCTGGTATAATCTCTAAGTTGTAGCTGATTATCCAGGTAACTATTCCAGTTTGTTTTGTATTTTTTCCAACAATGGGAAAGAATAAACTCTAGAGAGGAATTATGTGTAAATACCTGCTAGTATATTTCTTTTCTGTCTTTTTGAGGAAAACTTGTTTGGCTTGTCAAATAACTTTTTGTCATTTATAGGACTTTTGGTTGATTTTTCCATCTAAGAAAACAGAAGAAAAACAGAAAAAAAGAAAAAACTAGTGGTCAGACAGCATATAGCTCAGTATTGTGCTATGTTCCTTGAGGCTGGCCTACGATGTATTTATCCTACAGCGGCAAAACTGATTTTGCTTTCCTGAGTCAATTAGGAAAGAGATGCTTAAATTCCATAGCACTGAAGTGAAATTGACCTCACAGCTGAGGAGATGAGAGAAGGTTAATTTTATATCTAGTCTCTAATTGACCCTAAACATGGTGAGCCTTAGACTCCTTGAGTTTTGGGGGGTACATTGATGATCATGCTAGTGAAAAATTCAAATGAGTTATCAATTAACATTTTTAAATAAAATACCTTTTATATATTTGAATACACCAAATAATACTTAAAATCATTTTCCATGTAAAAATACTTAAAACCAGGCCTCGCTGATAGCCTAAGGGGTTAAATCTCAGCACTATAGACCATCAGCAACCGCTGCAGCAAGAGTTCCATCCCCAGCCAGGGAGCAGACATCTCCTGTCTCCTCACTGCTCCCCTCAGCAGTGTGTTTCAGTAGATTTGCCTGTTCTGCTCCCCATTCTGTCTCTGGTGAATCCTCTCACCCCCCACCCCATACCTACACCCCAGTTCTTGTATGCGTAAAGAAATAAATCTTAAAAAAATAATAAAAAACAAAAATAACTAAAACTACCAATAAATTGCTTCTGGGCCTTTTGGCTAAGATCAGGTGTAAAACTACCAATATAGAGTAAAAATCCCTTCTGAGGTACCCAGATATAACTGATATAATCTATCAGACAAGTCTTTTTGGGTTCGTTGATGCACTAGTATTTATTTCCCACTGTGTTATGTATTTACTTAAGCACACAGTGTGTCTTGTGTTGCAGATTCAATTAACAGAATGTCCTGGAGATTACTCCATGTCAATATATAGAGAATGGACTCATTTTTAAAAACTGCTGCTTAGAATTTCATTCAATGGACATATTATAATTAATTCAAGCTTTCCTGTACTGTGGGCTATTTACATTGCTCTGTATATTTTTTCTACCACAAGCAATTTTGGTGACTGTCCTTACATATACCTGTTTTACTGTTATTTAGGTATTGTAAGGCCCGCAGAGCAGGAGATGGCCGCCATTGACAGCATATTACCCTGTGGGTGCCCAGAAACGGGGGTGGGGGGAGAAGGGGGGAACACACCTGACCAGGACGAACTCCTGGGGAAGCACCCAGGGGGGTGAGAGCAGAGGGAGGGGTGCTGTGTGCAGGAAACTTTCTTGTGGTTGAAGCAGCAATGAAGGGGAGTTGCAGGGTAAGCAGGTTTAGGGTAGGCGAGTTTGATTAATTTCAGTGGGTTCTGGGGTTAAGGAAGGTCTCCCATTATCTCATTGTCTCTACCTGGTCTGGGATGATGAAGGCAGGTGAGTAGTGTAGCCCTGAGCATAGGCCTGATGAAGGAAGTGTGTGCAGGAATCACACTCTGGATGGGTTTGCATTTGACAACACACTTGGTGGATGAGTTGTTCTCTATATTCAAATATTCTTCCGTTTTTATCTCCTCATGCAATCCTCTAAAGTATTAGACAAGAAAAGAGAGATTAAAACTATTTTATGTTAGTCATAAAATACAAATACCTAAAAATTATATTGCAATTTTGTATAGAAGATTTTCACCCAAGGGAGTTGGGTAATCTCCATATCTGAAAATAAACTTGAACGTAAAGAGGGAATCTTCCTCTCTCCCTCCCTCCATCCCTTTCTCTATCCCTCCTTCTCTTACTTCCTTGCTCCTTGAAGGCAGAAACCTTGTCTGGTTTATCACTATCTCCTCTGTGTGTCCAGCACAATGTCTGGACAAGACAGACCCTCAATAAGTCTTATTAAATGAATACGAAAAATGGGCAACTGTGTTAGTGAAATGAGAATCAGCGAGTTTTATACAAAATACTTTCCCAAAAGAAAAGAAAATAATAAAGCAAACCCCCAAGTTACGTGATTAGGAAGTAAGAGAAGTAGGATGTGAATGCAAGCAGTCTGGCTTTAAACAGCTGAGTTAATCATCCCTCTACTCTACATTGCCTGAGATATTTTCATTTATAGTGCATCATATGTGCTATGTGATTGTCTGATGAATTCCCTATGTTCCTTACCACCTCCACTGTGGATTTTAATTTTTTTTTCCATTTTTTTTATTGTTATTTATGTCTTTTACATTTTGTATTCCCCTTGGGCAGCCCACCACCAATTCACCCGTGATCCATCTCCATGGTCCCCTGTATTCTCCTCTCTTCCATTTTGTGCCCTTATCCCCCCCTCCCCCCTCCCCCACTTCTGAGTGTCTCTCTCCCACCCGGCCTCCCTATAGTCCTGTTATAAGTGAAACCATTCGATATTTTTCTCTTTCTTTCTGGCTTATTTCACTGAGTATGATTCCCTCTAATTCCATCCATGTTGCGGCAAATTGCATGTGTTTATCTTCTTTCCATGCTGAATAGTATTCCATTGTGTATATGTACCACATCTTCTGGATCCAAT